>MU742442.1:3495-30115 GCA_026770625.1 Nicotiana glauca
TTCTACCATTTTGACATTTTCCTAATTAATTCCCTTTTTATCTCTTGTTCAACCAATTTACCAACACTGGTATCTCACATGAGTCACAAATTGTTGTAACAAAAATTTATTTATTTTGATTTTGGAATTCTTTTACTTGGGGTAAAAAATCATGTGCTCACAATGCCTTGTGTGGATGTGGATTTCCAGGAAAGTGATTATACCGAGTGCTTTGTCAATGGGCTATTCATGTACTAGAAGATTTGTGGAATTGATTATATTCGGGGCCGAGTCAGACCGGGTGGCAATCAGCAACGATTCTAGTGGATTCAAAGGGGCAAAGCATAGTGCCTAGCGATTTCGAGCATATACGTACGGTTAAGAATCAAGCTTGGTAATAGCTTATGAGAATGGGCACACAATGTTCTATGATGTTTTGACTTGCAGTGTAGCCTTCGGGAGGTATGAAATGGTTCGTGGGGTTTGAGACGGCATGGTCTTGTGATTCAGGGTCACTCAGGATGAGTGCGGATGGAGCATGCTATGTGTTGGATGGAGTATTATTATTATTATTTCTAAGGCAAGCAAGGATAAATTGGAAGAAGATGGATTGATTAGCCATAAATGAATTGGCATATTGGTGGCAGTGATCAGTTTCTTCAGCGTGATTGAGTTATGCAAGTGAATTATGGCGGCACATGTGAGGCTTGTCGCCCACCGTAATTAATATTATTCAGAAGTATCCTATTGTTATGGCCTGTTACATGTAGGCGGATTCCGGAAGGGTTGTGGTAGCTTAGACCACTATTTAGAGATTCGCATATTCTATGATTATGAGAATTTACTTGTGTGTTGCTCTGGTTCTCCGGAAGTGAGTTAAGTGAAAAGTTTTTATATGATGAAATGTTAATCTATTAATGGTTCCGGAGTTGTGATGAAAAATCGTGTTCTATCGTATATTGGCATGTTGGGTGCAGAGAGTGGTATGGAATTCAAAGTGAGGATCGAGGTTGCAGTTCGGTGTTGGTAAGGAGGTCACGAGCTCGGATGAGCAGGAAAGGAGTTTCGGTGTTTAAAGAAAGATGGTATTATCTTCAGCGTCACTTGGGATCAGTATTTTCTGAAAAGGCTTTGTGTCCTGGTTAAGGATCCTTGAACATTTTTAGCGTTAGTACGACCGGTGATTTGGATGTACAGACTGGTTATCTGTTACAGAAGGTTGTGGGAGCGTGCCTCGCGGGAAGGTTGTATAAGTATGACATGTAGTCACTTGATTGGCTGGAGAATTAA
The DNA here is from genome assembly GCA_026770625.1 of Nicotiana glauca. Taxonomy (NCBI): domain Eukaryota; kingdom Viridiplantae; phylum Streptophyta; class Magnoliopsida; order Solanales; family Solanaceae; genus Nicotiana; species Nicotiana glauca. Next base: position 4,765 of record MU742442.1, read on the forward strand.
ACCAAGTATGAAGATTGTGGTGATATCATTGATTTAGGAATTGATGCCTGGAGGGCACTTGAATTATTGAGTTGTGAACTGTGGATGAATTCAAATGTGAATATGGGCTCTATATCAGGCTAGATGTGTTCATTTCAGTAATGCGCTCCTTATGGAAGAGTAGTCAGGTTGTTATTTCATTGCCAGTTATTTCATGTAATGATATATTGCGCTGTACGAGTTGTGAGATGGCTTGGTGAATTGCTTATGTGTTGAGGATCCGCGTAGAGATGCCGTTATATGAGCAAAATGGCTCTTGAGATTCAGATCGTATATCGCACCTCAGTTGTGCTCGAGTTTTGTAGCTTATGCGCTATATGTCCCCTTAGAGATGGTATTATGCACTTAGCGTGCTTGTGAACAATAATCAGTATTTTGTTGTAATGAGCAAACTAGCTCGGTGGGTAACTCCCTATGTGAATTTTATGTTGTTTGGATCGGGGTGCGCACCACAATAGTATGATGTTGAGTACGGTTCTCAACAGCTATTTTTACATGTTTGTTTCCTATGTTCCTGAGGAAAACTCCTATTTATTGTGTTCCCGCGTCACATGTATGATTTGCGAGCGGGGTGTTTGTTTAATTATGATGACCGCGTCGCACGTATGATTCACGAGTGGGGTAATTGGATTTCCTTTCCAGAGTTCGTTTTCCTTTTATATCACGTTCGAATTGGTAGCCTATTGGCACATGGTGGCATCATATGAGACTTTCGATCATGTCGGGGGTGGCTTATTGCTCGAGCAGTTCGTACTGGGTAAGATGAGATCATCGGATTTAGGATAAGTGCAATCTAGTTATATGAAGTATATTAAGTAGCAAAGACCATTATATGGTACAAAATGAGGCAAGTGTTCTTGTCAGGAGTATAGACCAATTGATTTGTTGATTCGATAATCGATTATGAATTTCTACACATCTCTTCCATCGTAGCGGTATTGTAAGAGTTAGAGCAAGACCTATGTAGGGCATGAGGTACAATGGGAGCATCAGATTCATGGAATTTTGATTTATTGGATCAAAGAATGCTATTGTGGTCTTGTGAGTAAAGTGGTGCAAGTTGTGAATTCGGCTAAGGTACGCGGTCATGTTTTGGTGCTGCGTCTAGTTACTGATACGGTGAGCGTATGTTGGAACAGGGCTGGCAAAGAATTCCAAATGTTGGAATTGGGCTCTAAGGCTTAAGGGCTTAAGTGAAAAAAGGATATCTTTAGATTGATCGAGCTAGGGTTCCCAACTGAGTTGTGGCAGCACGGGTAGGTGCTCGAGGTGTTAAACAATGATTTTGGATAACCCCAACACAATTCTTAGCACGTTCGAGGACGAACATATATTTAAGCGGGAGAGAATGTAACGAACCAACTGGTCATTTTGAGCTCTAGCACGCCATTCAGCAGTTTGAGGACATGAGCAGCTTCATTTCAGGTATTGATGACTTGCACGTGTGGTCGGAATTGAATTTCGGGAAGTTCGGAGTTGGTCTAGAAAGAGAATTCTCATTTCAGAAGCTTTAAGTTAAAAGAATTAGCTAAGATCGGATTTTTGAGTAAATGACCTCGAAATCAAGATTCGAAGGTTCCAGCAGGTTTGTATGATGATTTTGGACTCAGGCATATGTTCGGGTCGGGTTTTGGATGACCCGGGAGTGTTTTGGCGCCCATTGTGGAAGTTAGCATTTTGGAAGAAATTTTATACGTTTAGGTTGAAGTGCATTTCAGTGTTATCAATGTCTGTTTAGGATTTCGAGTCAGGGAGTAGCTCTGTATGGTAATCTGGAGTAGGGAGCGCGATCGAAAGTGAATTCGGAGGTCCGTAGGTCATTTTGGAGTCGTATGACTAAAGATAGAAATTTGAAACTTTTGGAGAAGATTGACCAGAAGTGGACTTTTTGATATCGGGGTTGGAATCCGATTCCGAAAGTTGGAGTAAGTCCATAATGTCGAATATGACTTGTGTGCAAAAATTGAAGTTGATCGGATGTGATTCGATAGGTTTAAACATCGAAAGTAGAAGTTTGAAATTCTAAAGTTCCTAAATCTTGGATTGGAGGCCGATTCGTGATTTTAACATTGTTTGATCTGATTTGAGGCCCCGAGCAAGTTCGTAATGTATTTTGGGACTGGTTGGTATGATTGGTTGGGGTCCCGGGGGCCTCAGGTGGATTCTGGATGGTTATCAGATTGAATTGGAGCTTGAAGGATGAGCTGAAGGGGTCTGGTTGCTGTGTAACCGCTTCTGCGGAGGGTTTATCGCAGAAGCGAGGATGGGAACCGCAAAAGCAGTTAAATATGAAAGGAGCAGGGACCGCAAATGCGGGGGTATTGGCCGCATCTGCGCAAGCACAGAAGCGAGAAGAAGGACTGCAAAATCGGTGATTGGCACAGGTGCGATGAGGGCTCCGCAGATGTCGACTCACAGAACCGACGAGGAGTTCGCAGGTGCGGAAGTCGCTGGGCAGAATATTTTAAAAAGCAGGGTTGAGTTCATTTCACCCATTTTTCTCTTCTTTGGGGCGATTTTGGAGCTTTTTGAGCGGGGCTTCCACCTAGCAACTTGGAGGTAAGTTAATCCCACATGACTTGAGTTAAATTCATTGATTATGTACGGATTTTAGCATATTCTTGGAATTTGACCACGATTTTGGGTATGGAATTAAGAGAAAATTGTATCTTTGAGTTCGTGAGTTCTAGGGTAAACTTTATCTTCGAAAAATTTCGAAATTCGGGCACGTGAGCCAGAGGACTCTTTTGTCAACTTTTCGATCGGAGTTAGGAATTGTAATAAATTGGATTATAATGAGCCCTTGAACATATATTAATGGATTTGCATAATTATTGGCTAGTTTTGGAGAAAGTAGCATCAATTCAAGTCTTCGGAAGGGCGTGGAATGCCGGTTATGGATCTTCGGAGCGAGGTGAGTCTCCTTTCTAATCTTGTAAGAGGGAATTGTCCCCATAGGTGTGTTAATTGGTTATGTGTTCCTATTTGTGGGGGCTATATACGCATGAGATGACGAGAGTCCGTGCATAGCTACTATTATGTTATTGTCCGGGTAGTCTAGGACCCAAAAACATGCTGTACCTGGGAAATATTTGTAATTTTATTGACAATTTGAATTGCTTAAATCACATCGGATTATTAAGTGAATTTCTAAAATATTGAACTTCACTTTCTTGAATTGGTAAAAGAGAATTGGATTTTTCTTGGATAGTTGTTCCCTGATAAAGTCTTGATTAACTGTTCGAATATGCGATTCTATGTGTACTTGTGTCGCATGTATGATTTGCGAGTCGGGTGTGTGTTTATTTATGTTGACCGTATCGCATGTATGATTCGCGAGCGGGATAATAGATGCATCTATGATTCGCGCCATTCGACCCTATGGCAGTGCACAGTTTAAATATTGTTGGATCGGGTCATACGTCCTCAACATGATTTGCGCATGCTTGTATTGCTTGCCTTGAATTTATTAAAGTTATTATAGCCTCTTCCCGACTTGAGAATATTTGTATAAATGATGAAAAAGAATTTGGAAATTTCCTATAAAAAAAAGAATTGTTTACTTGATTCACTGTATTGGATTAAAATTATACTTATAAAAATTTACGATTTAATATATTATTGATATAACATTACTGGACCATTAGTAAGTGTCGAAGTGGACCTCTCATCTCTACTTCTTCGAGATTAGATGAGATACTTATTGAGTACATGTTGTTTTCGTAGTCATGCTACACTTGCTGTGTATTTTTATTTCACAGGCACATGTACTTCTAGTGGGCTATTAGGCGTAGCAGCATGGATGATACGGGGACTAGGTGAGCTGCATTACTCGAGGCGACCCGCAGCTAGTATAGTCTCTTTTAGTGTATTGTATTTACTTTCTGTCCAATTTGTATTCCACACGGATGTTGTATTGTATTGTTTCTTAGAAGTAGCTCATGCACTTGTGACACCGGGTTCTGGGGATGTCTATGGGATTATTCAGAATTTTAAAAGTTGTTAAATGTTTTATTTGTTATTTAGTGAAATTTACTACGTATTTTCTAACCGTATAAAAAAAGTGATTTTGGAAATATTTTAAACGAGAATTTAATTAAGTATTTTTATTGGCTTGCCTGACAGCGTGTTCGGCGCCATCACGACCCTTAGTAGATTTTGGGTCGTGCGATACGATATAGCTAGGACTCGGGTAAGAATCGTGGGAGGTGACTCGGCCTATTTCCCTGCGGAGATAGGGTTGTATCAAGGATCAGCTCTTAGCCCATTTTTATTTGCCCGATGATGGATGTACTGACGCGACACATTCAAGTAGGGTTGTGCATAATTTGGTAATACCGAATTATGGAATCGAAACTGAAAATTTTGGTATTTGATATTTGATATTTGGTATAAGTTTCAAAAAATATTGGTATTAGGTATGGTATTTGATATTTTAAAATGAAATATTGGTATTGTACTGAAATATATATTATATTACACAATACACATATTCTTAATTATAGCATAAACATAAAAATCTAAAATTTTACCTTCCTTTATTCTTCAAGTTCATCGATTAACTCTAAGCAAGTAACAAAACATTTCTAATGATCAAATTTATTCTTTTATGTACAGTTTTCTCCCTCTAGGTTGATATTTGCTAGTTTTGGACAAAACTTTTGTCAACAAATGTTTTTAGTTTTGTACTTTTGAGTAATTTAATTTAGAATATTACAGTTTATGACTCTATGCACTAGTTAGTATTCAAACAGAATAAACCGAAGTTACCATACCGCATAAATCGAAACCGAAAGGATAAAACCGAACCATACCAAATTTAATTAGGTATGGTATTGGTATTGTATTTTAAGAAACTGAATATCAAAAATACCGAACCAAAATGTCTAAATACCAAACTGTACCGACTAATAACCGTACATACAAGGAAAGGTATCATGTTGTATGGTATAGCGCTGATTGATGAGACACATTGTGGGGGTTAATGCTAGACTAGAGGTGTGGAGACAGACTTTGGAGTCTAAAGGTTTCAAGTTGAGCCGAACGAAGACTGAGTACTTGGAGTCTGAGTTTAGTGTTGGGGCCCATGAAGCTGAAGCGAACGTGAAGCTAGATACACAAGTCATCCATAGGAGAGATAGTTTCAAATATCTTGGGTTTATGATTTAGGATAGTGGAAAAATTAACGAGGATGTCGCACACCGTATTGGAGCGGAATGGATGAAATGGTGGCTCGCTTCTGGTGTTTTATGTCACAAGAATGTGTCACCTAGACTTAAAGGCAAGTTTTATAAAATGGTAGTTTGATTGGCCATGTTGTAATGAGCCTAGTGTTGGACAGAGTCCAGAAATCTCATGTTCAGAAGTTGAAAGTGGCGGAAATGATCATGTTGAGATAGATATGTGGACATAACATGAGAGATAAAATTAGGAACAAGTATATTTTAGACAAACCACACGTGGCTCCTATAGAAGATAAATTGCGAGAATCAAGGCTGAGATGGTTCGGGTGAAGAGGAGAGACCCTAATGCCCCGGTTAGGAGGTGTGAGAGGTTGACCGGTGGGACAAAAGAGTGGTAGAGGGAGGCCTAATAAGTATTGGGGTGGTGATTAGGCAAGATATGACGCTTCTTAAGCTTACCGAGGACATGACTCTCGATACGAAGGTGTGGAGGTCAAGATTATGGTTGTGGGTGGACAAAGAGTCTAGAGTTTAGTCAAGGCATCCTAGTAGTAGTAGTAGTACTAGTCTTGTATTTTGCTATTCCTAACCCCTTGCTATTTTACATTGTGTCATTATTTCCAGCAAGACTGCATGTATTTTTATAATGTCGTAGTCTTAGATATTTGTTGTTGCATGTATCTCCATTTGTTCCCATGTCTAATTACTTGGTTGTTGCTACTGTCTATTTATTGCTTTATTTCACTTCCTTAGAGCCGAGGGTCTTTCGGAAACAAATTCTCTACCTATATTAGGTAGGGGTAAGGTCGGCATACATTTTACCCTCGCCAGACCCCACTCATGAGATTTCACTAGGCTTGTTATTGTTGTACTGTTTCCATAAAAAGAATATCTTAAAGCGCTTCTTAGTCAATTAACATCTCTGTTCCTTAATACAACTATCACTAAGGGGTCGTTTGGTAGGGTGTATAAGAATAATATGGAATAAGGTGTATTAGTAATGCAAGCATTAGTTATGCAAATATTATTTTTTATCTATTGTTTGGTGTGGTGTATTAAAATTATAATGCATTGCATAATTTTTTTAAAAAATAGTTGCTTACAAAAATGCCCTCCATATTCTCTAGCTTTAAGGGACTTTAAGGATAATTTTGTCTTTAACCATGCTAATGCATGCATTAAAGCCTTGGTATTACTAATGCCATGGTTTTCTATGCATTACTTATGCATAGGATAATGCAAAGTATGATGTATAACTAATACAAGTATTAGTTATACACAAGTTGAAAAAATGTACCAAACAGTGTATTAGTAATGCATTGAGCTAATGCTTGCATTATTTTTTCTAATACCTCCTACCAAACGACCCCTAAGTGTGATTTTGAAAGAGCTGCTTGTCTAAAATACCACCAACTCGTTCTTGCTTGTTGTTCACTAATAATCCACTATATCTCAACGAAACCACCTTGAGCAACTCAGTTTCTTGTTCAATCTAACATCTTGATGTCGATTCCTCCCACATAGTTTTACGAAGATGTAATCAGTCCATCTTATATTCATTATATTGCAGTCACTAATGAGGATTTACTACATTAAAATTATTTTTATGTTTTCATTTTAGAAGGAAAAAGCTCATCTACATTAGACTTTATAGCGTCAAAAAACCTCTTTTCCTTTCAATATTTTCATTAAGGCTATAAATCTAGTAATCTTCGTAGATGGTGAGTTGTACCTTCATATTGCAACATGCCTTTTGCTTTAAAAGCAGGGATTATTTATTTTTTAAGTTGCAAACAACATCATACCTTAAAAAACCAACTATCAGATTGTCAGAACAACTTATCAATCTTCTATGTAAATTCACAAGACACCATATATTGGACCACAACTATTACAAAGAAAACATTCATCTAAGAGTCAAGATTTGGAAAGGCAATGCAAAGGAAACTCTAACAACAAACTTTCTAGTTCATCATAACCTAAGTCTTGAGTTCTAAATATACAGCCCCTCCACTTTGAGCATATGTTCGAACGTCATACAAATATGGTTACGATGGCTCCACCATGAAATATGGCACATACTTAATTCTGAATATCCTGACACTCTCTACATATATTCATAAACTAAAATAGATGTTATATAACACTTAGGACTCAACAATCTATAGCTCCTACTCTGCCTCCTTCAACTTTAGGGTAGGATTCTCCTTGGTCCTTTTTACATTTTGCGAGCGATTAAACATACTAAACTAGCCTCTTCTACTGTTTTTGGTCATTAAGCAACATCAACAATAACAACCTAGTCAAATCTCATAAGTTTGGGGAGAGTAGTGAATACGCAGACCTTACCCCTGCCCCGAGGGAGTAAAGAGGCTATTTTCGAAATACCCTCAGCTCAAGAAGACAAAAAGAGACAAATACGCCAGTACCATCAACAGAAACCATAAAAATAATAACAGCGACATAAGAACCAGAAAATAGATGAAAAGCAATAAATTTTTTTATCATTAAGCATGGATTTTATTTTTCAGACAACCATTTTATACTTGCAAACTTACTAAGAAGCTCATAATGTTAAATCGTTCCCAGAAGACTACCGGTGAAGCTTTAGATGACCAAAATGTCAAACTGTCAAAATTCTCGATTCAAGCCAAAACAACCAGGTTCTCAGGCTTTTGAACTACTAAGCTAAAATCAGGTACTCATGGTGGGGGAATGGAATATGAATAGGTGATCTAAGTAATATTTTAATCATTATACCAACAAAAGACAAAAAGAGAATTAAGAGCATCATAAATTTTCATCGTAGATTTGTACTTTCACAATTTTTCTGAAGATTGCGTAAGATTAGATAGAAATGTCTTCAAAACTTGAGAAACAATCTCTTTTCCTTTTCTCTACCATTAATATCTTCTTTATCTTCTTTCGAAGGAGATTTTTTATGATCAATTCATTTAAAAAAATTCACAGATAATTTTCCACATCTATATACATAAATTGTTAAGTAGAAATGAAAGTAGTTGAACTTCATAAAATTAAAAAAATAAAATAAAGAATCCAAAAAATACTCGATTTTGTTTATGGTTCCACAATTCATTTACATGCAATAAAAGAATTCGAAGATAAGCATAAGTATTGAAAAAACCTCTTGCATAACCCTTGCAATAAAAATAATACAACCAAATATAAGCATAACCCTCATAGATGACGAGATACAAAAGTGAGGAAACAAAAACAATTGTAAGACTTGAAATCTGTTTGCAAGTTGCAACTTCAAAGTTGGAATTAGGTGAAATTTATGAGTTAATACTTTCAAATTGATGTTAAATCTTCTCCCGCTCATTAGTATCCATTCCACAATAGGACGCACTAATATATAATAAGTAACCAAATAAAAACAAGATTTTGGAAACAATAAAAAAAAGTGAAAATAAACTAAATTATGACAAGATATGTTTGACAACCAGGGTAAATTATCACAAGACACGTTTAAAGGATATAAAGCATGTGCCAAGAAAAATGCTAACTAGATTTTTGCCCTCAACGATTACACAATTTTGGGAACATATGACACACTTCATTGTACCAATCTCGCCTTTATCTTTTCCTCTCATAATCATGACCTGAGCATTGGAAACAAAACAAAAAAAGGAAATAATTAGAAAAATTCCTAAGGTATTAGAGAGTCAATCAGCCATGGAAACAATGATTAATGAACTTATATTTTCATCTCTGAGAATTCTCCATTGATGAATGAGTTTCTGATAACTTTTCCAACCTATTTGAGCTTCAGTAAAGTACAAGATCCCTGCTTTGCATCCAGATTTTAAAATAAAATCCACTAATCAGATGAATATAAACAACAACAACAATAACAAACCCAGTAAATTCTCAAAAGTGGGGCTAAGGAGGGTAAGATGTAACGACCTGGCCGATCATTTTGAGAATGCTCCGATCTTCTATTAACTACTTCCCCCGTGTTTATTTCTGCTATTGTGATTTTCCAGAATAATTCGTTTTGAGTTTGGGGTATTTTGGGACACTTAGTCCCTAAATGAGAGCTTGAGCTTTAGAATTTGGACCGTAGTCAGATCAGTGTGAAGATGGCTCCAGAATGGAATTCCATCGATTCCCTTAGATTCGTTGGATTATTTTGGGCTTAGGGGCGTGTTCGGATTGTGCATTCGAGGTCCGTATCTCATTTAGGCTTGAAATGACGAAAGTTGAATTTTTGAAGTTTTTGGGCTGATAGTGAGATTTTGATATCGGGGTCGAAATCCGATTTTGGAAGTTGGAATAGGTCTGTAATATTGAATATGACTTGTGTGCAAAAATTTGGGACAATCGGACGTGGTTTGGTTTGTTTCGGCATCAGTTGTAGAATTGTGAAAATTCAAGTTCATTAGGTTTGGATTGGAGGGTGATTCGATTTTAGCATTATTTGATGTAATTTGAGGGTTTGAGTTTTGACTGAGTCCGTGTGATATTTTAGTATTGGTTGGTATGTTTGGTTGATATCCTAGCGGCCTCAGGTGAGTTTCATATGCTTAACGGATGAGAATTTAGACTTAGACAAGTTTCTCATGTGCTGAACCTGTTGTTTTTGCACCTGCGGATTTTGGACCGCAGATGTGTTGCTGAAGAAGCGGTTGCGTAATCGTAGATATGATATAAGGCATGAAGATCTCTGGTCGCAAATGCGTCTCAAGGACCGCAGAAGCGGAACCGCATCTGCGAGGAATATAGTGCAGGTGCGGTGCCTAGGGAGTTAATGAGTTTTTGCAGGTGCGGTTCCCTAGTCGCAGAAGCGGGACTGCAGAAGCATCCCCATGACTGCAGATGTAGTAATCGCTGGGCAAAAATATAAAATTCCGAGGGTTTGAAGTTTATAACATCACTTTTGAATTTGAGCTCGAAAGTAGGCAATTTTGTGGGGTTTTTAAGGAGAAAATTAATGGGTAATAATTCCTAACCCTATTTCGTTAATCCATTTTTGTTTTACACATCTAATCAAGGAATTTGAATGGAAGAATGGGAAAATTGGGGGAAAAGTTCTCCAATCGAATTTTTGGGTTTTGATCGGGTTTTTAGGTGTCGGAATTGAGTAATTTTTGGATGAGTGATCCCGTGAGTGAATGGGTGTTCTAGATTGGTAAATTTTACTTGATTCCGAGATGTGGGCCTGGGAGGAATTTTAGGTGTTTTTCTATTTTCTTACCTTAGCTTCGATTTCTTTAGCTAAATTAGTTATTTGTAGTTATATTTACGTTATGAAATTGATTTGATTAGATTTGGGCCACTCGGAGTTGGATACTCGTGGCAATAACTTGATATAGGATTGATTTTGAGCTTGGTTTAAGGTAAGTGGCTTGCCTAACCTTGTGGGGGAGGGGGACTCCCTTTAGGATTATAATACTATTGTTATATGAATCCCGTGTACGTGAGGTGACGAGTGCGTACATGTGCTAATTATTGAGAAACCCCATTTTAATTAAGTAAATATCTATGTTTTCTTTTTAATTGACCAATACTAATATGTGAAGCCTCCTTCTTAGCTTAGGAAAGCATGCTTATGTGACTTAACTGTCTTATCTTCTGCTCAGCCATATTATCCGTGAGGCAGATCGATCTAGAGACTTCGAGATACATCTGCCGCGTCTGCAGACCTAAAAGTCACTCTCAATTCTCCCTTCAGTTATAGGCTTTTCCCTTTATTTTTCTTTGTTATTAGACGTCTGGAGTTAGAAACATTTTGTATTTCTTTAGCTTGTGATTCATGAGATTTCGGATTTTGGGAGTGCTATGTTGAGTTCGAGGGTGTTTTTATTGTATATGCCTAGTGTCATTTTAAATTCTTTTATTATATTTACCCGTTAATTGTTAGCTTCGTATCTTTATTTCATTTCCGCAAAGTTGTTAGGCTTACCTAGTCATAGTGGCTAGGTGCCGTCATGATAGTTCACTGAGGGAGAACTTGGGTCGTGATAAGTTGGTATTACAGCTCTAGGTTCATATGAGTCATGAATCACAAGTCTATTTATTAGAGTCTCGCGGATCGGTACGAAGACATATGTACTTATCTTCGAGAGGTTATGTAATTGTTAGGAAAATTCTACTTTATTTGATTCCTTGTCGTGCGAGATTATTGATGCTAAAATTCTAAACCTCTGTCTTCTATTCTCTCACAGATGGTGAAAACATGTGCTACCGTAGATGATCAGACATTCGTGCCCCCTACTAGAGCTGCAAGAGGTCAGGGCCAGGGTAGAGGCCGAGGACGCGCACGTGGTGTAGCCGGAGCACCCGCACAAGCTGCTACAGAGGAACCACCAGCAGCTCTAACCGGAGCCTATGAGCCTAATACGCCTACTGCTACTACTACTCCAGCTCTCCATGAGACCCTTACACAGTTCATGAGCATGTACACCACTCTAGCTCAGGCAGGGTTGATTCCCCGTGCTGCAGCTATATCTCTGGCCGGGGGAAGAGCATAGACTCCCGCCACCCGCACTTCAGAACAATGGGTTCAGGTTGATCAGATCCTAGAGATTATACCGGTACTACTTGTAGCCCTAGTTCAGCCCGAGGATAGGGTAGTAGCTTCAGAAGAGGAGGAGCGGAGGCTTGAGAGGTTCAAGAAGTGCCAGCTCATACATTCAGTGGTCTAGCATCAGAGGATGCATAGGGATTTTTGGAGGTGTGCCACCCTATCCTCTGCAATATGGGTATAACAGGGTCGAGTGGGATTTCTTTCACTACCTTCTAGCTTCGAGGAGCAGCCTATCAGTGGTGGCATACTTTTGAGTTGGACAGTCCAGCTAAGGCAGCTTCCCTTTCATAGGCCCAATTTTCAGATATTTTTTTGAGGGAGTATGTCCTGCAGAGCCTTAGCGCGGAGTTTGAGAATTTGCGCTAGGGTTCTATGACTATTTTGGCGTGTGTTGACCGTTTTAGTGACTTGTCTAGGCATGCACCAGCCTTGGTTTCTACAGTTCGTGAGACAGTTTGCCGGTTTATTGAGGGGCTCATTCCCAGCATCAGGTCTAGCATGTCCTAGGAGTTGGATATGGATATTGCTTATCAGTAGGTAGTGAGCATTGGTAGGAGAGTAGAGGGCATTCTTGATCGGGATAGAGAGGAGAGAGAGAGGCAAAGAGGTCTCGAGAGTCGATCCATTATTTTGGTGCCCGTGCCCCAGTTGCAGTTCGTCATGGTAGGGGTTATATGAGTTGCCCCGTTCATTCACCTCTTCCAACAGCCAGTGGTATTCCAGCTCGTCCTAGACCTCAAGAACCTTATTATGCACCTCTAGTATCTCGTGTGCCTCCTATACTGGGTGATTTTAGTGGTCAGTCCAGCAGACCTAGCCCGAGCTAGTCACAACCGCCATGTCCTCCTAGAGCTTGTTTTGAGCGTGGCGACACACGCCATGTGGTGAGGGATTACCCTAGATTTAGGAGGGGTGCACCTCCACAGACTTATCAGCCACAACGTGCTCCGTAAAGTTCCCAATCTATGATTACAACACCAATTGCTACCCCACCTACTCAGCCAGCTAGAGGTGGAGGTCGGGGAGGTAGAGATTGCCCTAGAGGGGGAGGCCAGGCCAGATACTATGTCCTTCCTACCTGTACTGAGGTTGTTGCCTCCGATTCTGTCATCACAAGTATTGTTCTGGTCTTTCATAGAGATGCATCGGTTTTATTCGATCCAGGTTCTATTTATTCTTATGTGTCTTCTTATTTTGCCCCGCATTTAGGCGTATCTCGGGAATTTTTGAGTTCCCTTATTTATGTTTCTACTCTTGTGGGAGATTCTCTTGTTATGGATCGCGTTTATCGGTCGAGTTTGATTGCTCTTAGTGGTTTTGAGACCAGAGCTGATTTATTATTGCTCAACATGGTAGATTTTGATATTATCTTAGTCATGGACTGGTTGTCGCCCCATTATGCTGTTCTTGATTGTCAGGCCAAGACTGTGACATTGGCTATGCCAGGTGTACCGCAATTAGAGTGAATGGGTACCTTACATCACACTCCCAATATAGTTATTTCATTTCTTAAAGCTGAGTGAATGGTTGAGAAGGGGTTTGACATGTATTTAACTTACGTGAGAGATGTCAGTTTTGATACCCCTACAGTTGATGTAGTTCCAGTAGTGCGGGATTTCTCTAATGTGTTTCCAGTTGATCTTCCGGGCATGTCGCCCGACAGAGATATTGATTTTGGAATTGATTTGTTGCCATGCACTCAACCCATTTCTATTCCTTCTTATCGTATGTCTCTTCCTGTGTTGAAGGAGTTGAAGGATCAGTTACAGGAATTGATTGATAAGTGATTTATTCGGCCCAATGTGTCACCTTAGGGTGCTCATGTCTTGTTTGTGAAGAAAAAAGGATGGGTCTATGCGTATGTGCATTGATTATCGCAGTTGAACAAAGTTACAGTGAAGAACGTGTATCATTTACCTCATTTTAATGACCTGTTTGATCAGTTACAGGGTGCTCGAGTGTTTTCTAAGATTGACTTGCGTTCAGTTTATCATCAGTTGAAGATTCGGGAGCCAGATATCCTAAAGACTGCTTTTAGCATTCGTTATGGTCATTATGAGTTCGTTGTTATGTTATTTGGGCTGACCAATGCCCTAGTAGCATTTATGCATTTCATGCACAGTGTATTCTGGCCATATCTTGACACATTCATCATTGTCTTTATTAATGACATTCTGGTATACTCCCAGAGTCAGAAAAATCATGAGCAGCAGTCGAGGACAGTGCTTCAGACCTTGAGAGAAAAGAAATTATATGTCAAGTTCTCAAAATGTAAGTTCTGGTTGGATTCCGTGGCATTCTTGGGTCACGTGGTATCGAGTGAGCGGATCAAGTGGATCCAAAGAAAGTGGGGGCGGTGTAGAGTTGGCCCAGACCATCCTTAGCTACATAAATATGTAGTTTTCTTGGATTGGCGGGTTATTACCGTCAATTTTTTGAGAGATTTTCATCTATTGCAGCACCTATGACCAGATTGACCCAGAAGGGTGCTCCGTTTAGGTGGATGGAAGAGTGTGAGGAGAGCTTTCAGAAGCTCAAGATAGCTTTGACTACAGCCCCAGTATTGATATTGCCTACATGTTATTCTATTTATTGTGATGCCTCAAGGATTGGACTTGGAGCAGTATTAATGCAGGATGATAGGGTGATTGCCTACGCGTCCAGACAGCTGAAGGTGCATGAGAAGAATTATTCTATCCATGATCTCGAGTTAGCTGCTATTGTTCACACCTTGAAGATTTGGCATCATTATTTGTATGGTGTTCCTTGTGAGATCTACACTGATCACCCGAGTTTGCAGTATCTGTTCAAGCATAAGGACCTTAATTTGCGTCAGAGAAGGTGGTTAGAGCTGCTGAAGGACTATGATATCACTATCTTGTATTACCCAGGCAATGCCAATGTAGTTGCCTATGCTTTGAGTCGCCAGGCGAAGAGTTTGGGGAGTTTGTCTTATTTACCAGCAGCAGAGGGGCCCACAACGATGAATGTTCAGGCCTTAGTCAGCCAGTTTGTGATATTGGATATTTTGGAACCCAATTGGGTCCCATCTTGTGTGGTTTCTTGGTCTTCCTTGTTTACTCGTATTAGAGAGCGTCAGTATGATGGCCCTTATTTGCTTGTCCTCAAGGACAAGGTCCTGCATGGTGATCCTAGAGATGTGACCATTGGTGATGACGAGGTATTGAGGATGCAGGGTTGGGTATGTGTACCCAATATTGATGGGATTCGGGAGTTGATTTTGGAGGAGGCCCACAATTTGCGGTATTTCATCCATTTGGGTGCCGCGAAGATGTACCAGGATTTGAGGTAGCACTATTGGTAGAGAAAGGTGAAGAAAGATATAGTTGGGTTTGTAGCTTGGTGCCTCAATTGTCAGCAGGTGAAGTATAAGCATCAGAGACCGGGTGGCTTACTTTAGCAGATAGAGATTCCGGAGTGGAAGTGAGAGCGGATCACAATGGATTTCATAGTTGGACTCCCATGGACTTTGAGGAAGTTCGATGACATTTGGGTGATTATGGATCGGCTGACCAAGTCTGCGCACTTCATTCCTGTGTGTATTACCTATTCTTCAGAGCGGTTGGCAGAGATTTATATCTGAGAGCTGTTCGCTTGCATGGTATTCTAGTTTCTATCATTTCAGATAGAGGTGCTCAGTTCACATCAAGGTTCTGTGGGGCCGTTCAGCATGAGTTAGGTACTTGGTTGGAGTTGAGCATAATATTTCACCCCCAAACATACGGACAATCCAAATGCACAATTCAGATTCTTGAGAATATGTTCCGTGCGTGTATGATGGAGTTTGGAGGTTCTTGGGATCAGTTCTTGCCACTGATGGAGTTTGCCAACAACAACAGTTATCGGTACTATATTCAGATGGCACCGTATGAGGATTTGTATGGTAGGCGGTGTAGATCCCCGATGGGTTGATTCGAGCCGGGCGTGGCTAGACTATTCAGCACATACTTGGTTTCGGACGCTTTGGAGAAGGTTACAGTGATTCAGGATAGGCTCCGCACAGCCTAGTCTAGACAGAAAAGTTATGCGAACTGGAAGGTTTGCGATGTTTCATTTATGGTTGGAGAGAGGGTCTTGCTTCGGGTTTTGCCTATAAAGGGCATGGTGAGATTTGGGAATAAGGGAAAATTGAGCAAGGTTTATTGGTCCCTCTAAGGTATTGCGACATGTTGGGGAGGTTGCTTATAAGCTTGCCTTACCTCCCATCTTGGCAAGAGTTCATCCGGTATTTTATTTTTCGATGCTCCAGAGGTATCGCGGTGATCTGTCGCACGTGTTGGATTTCAGTTCAGTCTAGTCTGACAAGGATCTATCTTATGTTGAGGAGCCAGTGGCTATATTGGATAGGTAGGTTCAAAAGTCGAGGTCAAAAAGCATTGCATTAGTAAAGGCTTAGTGGTGGGGTCAGCCGGTCGAGGATGCGATTTGGGAGACCAAGCAGGACATGCTCAGCCGTTACCCTCATCTTTTCACCACTTCAGGTATGTCTTTATGCTCGTTTGAGGATGAACGAATGTTTTAAGAGGGGGAGGATGTAACGACCCGGCCGATCATTTTTAGAATTATCGCTTCGATACCCTATTAACTGCTTCTCCCATAATTATTTCTGCTATTGTGATATGCTGGAATGATTCGTTTTGATTTTTGGAGTGTTTTGGGACACTTAGTCCCTAAATGAGAGCTTGAGCTTTAGAGTTTGGACCGTAGTCGGAGAAGTGTGAAGACCACTCAGAAATGGAATTTCGTCAATTCCGTTAGCTCCGTTGGGTTATTTCGGGCTTAGGGGCGTGTCCGGATTGTGCTTTCGAGGTCCGTAGCTTATTTAGGCTTGAAATAGCGAAAGTTGAATTTCCGAAGTTTTTGAGCTGATAATAAGATTTTTATATTGGGGTCGGAATTCGATTTTGAAAGTTGGAATAGGTCTGTAGTGTTGAATATGACTTGTGTGCAAAATTTGGGGTCAATCGGACGTGGTTTGGTTTGTTTCGGCATCGGTTGTAGAATTTTGGAAATTCAAGTTCATTAGGTTTGGATTGGAGGGTGATTCGTGGTTTTAGCATTGTTTGATGTGATTTGAGTGTTTGACTAAGTCCGTATGATGTTTTAGGATTGGTTGATATGTTTGGTTGAGGTCCCGGGGGCCTCGGGTGAGTTTTGGATGCTTAACGGATGAGAATTTGGACTTAAGGCAAATTTCTGATGTGCTGAACCTATTGTTTTCGCACCTTCGTATTTTGGACCGCAGGTGCGTCGCCGCAGAAGTGGTTGTGTAATTGCAGATGCAGTATGAGGCATAAAGATCTCTGGTCGCAGATGAGGCTCAAGGACCGCATTAGCGAAACCGCATCTGCGAGGAATGGAGCGCAGGTGCGGTGCCTGGGGAGTTAATGAGTTTTCGCTCGTGCATTTCCCTAGTCGTAGAAGCGGGACCGAAGATGCTGTAATCGCTGGGCAGAAATATGAAATTTCGAGGGTTTAAAGTTCATAACATCAATTTCGATTTTGAGCTCGGGAGTAGGCGATTTTGTGAGGTTTTTGAAGAGGAAATAAGTGGGTAACGATTCCTAACCCTATTTCGTTAATATTTTATTAATCTAATGTTGTTTTACACATATAATCAAGGAATTTGAGTGGAAGAATGGGAAAATTGGGGGAAATTTTCCCAACCGAGTTTTACTTGTCGAAATTGAGTAATTTTTGAATGAGTGATCTCGTGAGTGAATGTGTGTTCTAAATTGGTAACCTTTACCCGATTTCGAGATGTGGGCCCCGGGAATTTTTTTGGGCGTTTTTCTATTTTCTTGCCTTAACTTCGATTTCTTTAGCTAAATTACTTGTTTGTAGTTATATTTACGTTATGAAATTGATTTGATTAGATTTGGGCCACTTGGAGTTGGAAACTCGTGACAAGAGCGTGATATCAGATTGATTTTGAGCTTTGTTCGAGAGTGGATTGCCTAACCTTGTGTGGGGGAACTTCCCTTAGGATTTTTGTACTGTTATTATATGAATGCCATACACGTGAGGTGGCGAGTGCATACATGTGCTAATTGTTGAGAAACCCTGTCTCCATTAAGTAAATATCTATTTTTTCCCTTTAATTGAGCAATACTAGTATCTGAAGCCTCATTCTTAGCGTAGGAAAGCATGCTTATGTGATATAACTGTCTTATCTGCTTTAACTGCTTTACTTGGATTTTGTGTAGCATGTTTAGCGTAGGAATTATCTGTTTTCTTGAACAAACTTGAATAGAAGTTGTTGATTTCTTGTTGAATTTGTTGTGTATTTAATTTGGAACTACGGAACGGTATTTCGGGAGATCCCCCTGCCTGTTTACTTTGGGACTACGGATCAGTATTCTGGGAGACCTCCTTGCACATTTATATTTTGGACTATTGGACGGTATCCCGGAAGATCCCCCTCCACATTTATAATTTGGACTACAGGACGGTATTTTTGATACCCATTTTTTTTCATAATATTTTCAAAACTATGCCTGGGCATCATTTAGTATTTTTCATACAATTTTTGTAGTTTTAAATATCTTTAACTAATTTCTCCCAGTATTTATTTTATAAAACAATCTTAAATTGCATCACAAAATAATTTTAATAATCTTGTGGCTTAATTTTATCCTTTGCATTCGTATTAAGTTTCAATTATTGCATAAATAGCCACATATGTACTTTTTAGGATACAATTGTAATTACTTTGCAATTATAACCTATTCATACATTATTACATTATTTTACCAAAAAATAGCCTCTTAAAATTTTTAATATTAAGTAATTACTTTAAGACATTTCCATGCATTAAAATCATTTTTTATAATTTATTAACCATTTTTTTGAAATTATTTTAGTAATTAATTATGTATTTAGCAAATAGCCCATTTTATTTAAAACTCAGCATGTTAACTAAGCCCAATTTTAACCCCAAACCAGCCCAATACCCGTTTGACCCTAACAAACCTACCCGACTCGGCTCTTGTTAGATCATGACCGTTGATCATTTTGATCAACGGTCCAGATCTCCCCTTACCTAAAATAAACTAACCTACACCCCCTCAAACCCTAATCATTTTCCTTCTTTCACCACCGTAATCTATTCCTCTGGTCTCTCAAATGCTTTCAAACTAAAACCCTAATCTTCAATCACCGTTAACCAAAATCAAGCCCTAATCCTTTAATCTATGTCCTATCTATGGCATCATATGGCTGTATGAAGCCTATACTTGTCTCCTATCTCCTTGATTGTTCGATTATGTGGTTTTGTGGAAGGAACTCGAAGAGATCTGGTCCAGATCTTGTTCAAAGCTCTTCAAAGGTTCGTCCATGGTTTGCGAGTGATTCCTACTGGAGTCCCAAGGTTCAAATCACTGGTTCAAAACCAGGTTTTCTTTACCCCTCCCTTTTCTCCTCAAACCCTAATCTTTGGACATGTATCCGTCCTATATTTGTAGATCTTGAAGGGTTTTGAGTTTGTCAATGACTTTCCTTTAAAGACCTCTTGTTTCTTTATTGTCATCGATTTTAGCACTATGTCTTTCTTTCTTTGCTATCAACTATTTGAATCTCTGTATACTTGAAAATGTTTCCGATTTCCCATGACTTTTCTTTAAGTTTCTCTTATTCCTCTTACCGATTTTAAGCACTATAATGCTTCAGGTCTTTTGACTTCTATGACTAGGGTTTCCTTAAATTTTCTTTCTCGAAAACGTTTAATGATTTTGAGTGTTTCATTTGTCGCGCCCCCTTTTTTCCCTCTGTGGATAGAGAAGTCCGGGTTCCGACGTTCATGAGGTAATAACTTATTTCTTTTAGGGAATTTGGGCTTTGAAGAGTCGCCACCTAACGGATTATGGTACGTTAGGATACCTAGAGCTGTTAACTCCTAGACTAGTTTGCATTACCAGAGATTTATGGTAAGGGCTCGAAGTAATCTTGAGGGGAAGGCATTAGGCACCCCTCTTGATCCATAATGGTAGGTCCCGACCGAACTTATACTTATGAATTAGTCCTTTTAACAAACAAATAGCTTAAAATCATACTTGCAAATAAAGGCACGTCATTGTAGGACTCAAGTAATAAGACAAAAGGAAAAGACTTGAACAAGTTGCATACATATAGAAAAGTAAAGTTTAAACATAAGGAATTGGGGAAAGAAAGGTCCTAGGTTGGTTAGCCTACAAGATCACCCCATACAGTGCCCGGTAATCACTCCTCAATGAGGAGCTACACGTAAAGTTAGTGCATAGTCATCATATCCTTACTACCCGATTCCCCCCCTCCCCGGTCATAACCTAAAGCGCTCTAGCAACCTTGAAAATGTCCTATGCGTGCACTACCCGCCCCTTCCTCATGGTTCTGGAGGTATTTAGGGCCTCTAACTAGGGTAGTTCTAGAACTTCCTAAGGTTTTAAAGGATTAAAGTCTAGGCGTCAATCAAGAACAATTAGGACTGCATTTAAAGAGAACAAATTACAGGCTTACAGTCACCTCCCAAATATAACAAGTAAATGCACGTCTTCAAACAACAGTTATGTATTTAAGAGAAAATCTTAGAACATGATATCTAGGTGAGCAGGGATTATACAGTGTTGAATTAGGACAAAGTGTCAAAGACCTATTCAACTTGCCTACTAATTTTAGACCTATTGAATCTGAACAGTCTCAAATAATAAAGCACCGTTTTATAGTTGCAGAATTTAAATCGCCCTAGAGGCTTGCCTAAACGCATAACAATGACGTCCTAAAAGCATGGTATCTATATTGATTAGGAATGCAGTAAAACAGTGAACAATTTTTAAAATAAACGACTTGAGATCCTATAGCCATGTTTTCTAGCGGTATTAATTAGGGCAATGTTTACAAACTTATTTAGAGAAGCGAGCAGGTTAATTGAACTGATTCGAACATGAATTAAACTGAATTATTTAACTAAACTGATTTTAAGTTCTAAAGGTATGATTTCTATTAGAGCTGATTTTAATCCCTATAGGCATGGTATCTAGTTATTAAAGCTGACTCTTGAACTTATACGCATGATACCTAAGAAGACGAATATGAATACATGCTATAACAAAACTAAACTTCAATTAATTTATACTATAGGCATGATATCTAATTATAAGGCTGATATAGTCATGATCTCTATTATTAAAGCCATTTAGATCCTATAAGTATGGTTTCTAATATTGTGGAAATAAAGAAAATATAGCAAATACATTTGAATTAACACAACCCTATAGGCATGGTATCTACCTGATTTACCCAATATATAACTACCCACCCCTTTTCACTAATCACCTCAATTTTGTTTACAATAACTATTACAATCCAATGAATAAAATACATAAATGAACAAAAGTTAATCTATAGAGAGCCTGCAGTTGTCCCAAATGATTTCCAAGCCTCCAATAGCCTCAAATGCCAAAGTTCTATAGATAATTTCGTGTCCAGGTGTGTCAGAGTTCTATAAGGATCTCAAGGATGCCGTGTAGTGCTCACACCTAGAATTTTTCATCAAATAATAACAGATTTGGGTGCAGTGTGGAAAGGCCAGCTCTGACATGCCAAAGTTCAAAGAGATGTCAAGAATCTCAAGTCAGTACACATGCCAGAGGGGCAGAACCTAATATTCTAGGAGTAATATGGGAGTGTATGATGACTTTGAAAGAGTTTGGTAAAACAGTTAGAAGTGAAAAGATTCAGAAACAGTTTTCTTTTAAAAAGTACTAGGGGTGACCAGTTTTTTAGAAGAATGCTAAGAGAAGGAACAATAGTTTTGAATTCATTCTTGAGGAAAATAGACTCAGCAAACAACCTAATTAATCAAGGACAACCCAGACTCATTTAACAAGTAGTCTTACAAACAAGGGTGAATGGGATTAGGAATCATATAGGGTTGAGACCAAACAAATAGGGAAACTGATACAATAAATGTCCAGAACAACTAGGAGTATACTGAACAAGTTAGTCATAGACAGTTAAGACATAGGGAGAGAGTGTGATAAAATCATGTTGAAAAACAAAGATATGTTGAACAAAATTGAACACAATCAGGACCAATTGAATACACCAGAAGACTAAATAACTAACAAAGTCATACCAATTAAGGGAAAACTAGGTAAACATGCTGGACAGATATCAAAGAACTAATGAAGTCAGCCATGCTTATTACAAATAAGACAGAATTTAGACATGCTTAATAACAGCAAATAGAGAAATCAAATTGAATAACTAATACAGGAACAAACATAGATATATAGGCATTGAACACATAAAATCGAGTTTCAAAATATAACTGGAGACATACCAGTTAAAGAATAGAGCATAGAATGTAAAGCGAGTGCAGCTCAATAACTAGCCTTGGCTTACAGCCGGCCAGATCAGTGATTAAAACACATAGCAGAAGAGAAAGAGAACTTTAGAGTGTAAAGAGTAGTGATTTTTTGAACTAATGTTCGTTGTCTAGAACTTAAAATAAGAGGGGTTTATATAGTAATAAAAAAGTTTAACAAATAAGGTAAGAAATCAATTATGTAGCAAATCAGGGAAGTCACATGTAAATTAGCAAGTCTTCCCTTAATCAAGGGACAATTAGATCAAGGGTAAAAGCATGCTAAGTATTTAAGGAAAAGAATCAAGTAAGGGTTAGGTATAGAATAGGTAATTAGGGGTAAATGAACAGTAGTTTTAATTAAGGAAATAGATCAGTAAGAATTGGCAAAATACAAACAACGCAAGAAAAAATAATTAAGGCAAGCAATTCAATCAAATCGAGTGGAGAGGTAGGAATTGAAAGTTTAAGGGAAAGTGTTCAAATCAACCTAGGAAATAAGGAATTCAGAATAATCAAAGAGAAAGTCATGAAAGAGTCAGCATGTTTGGCATATAAAATTGGGTAAAACATGAATAGTTAGGATTCAACATAACTTTAACAAAACAAAAAGTTAAACAACACTGATTCAATGAGAAAGATACATGTCCTGACATGAATAGTCAGGATGAACACAAGCAATATAGAATCAGCGAAAGGGTTGAACTAAGACACTAAGTGGAAGCATATTAAGACAAGAAAATCATGAGAAATCACAAGGACCCAAAGCAAGAACACACTCAGATGTACCAATAATCAGAAACCAAACGAAGAATATCAGAAGATTAGGGTTTTCAGTACGAACGGGCTATGGTAGTAGCAGACTTATAAAATTAGTTTAAAATATATAAGAAGCAGAAGATTAAACACAAAAGGTCATCAAACAATTTGTAAAAGAAATTCCGAAAACTCTAGTTTAGGAAAAAATGAAAATCACTTAAAAACCATACGATTCTTGTAAGGAATCTTAAGGTCATTGTGAAAATCACATAAAACAACCCAAATCACCTCAGATCTGTACGGATCTAAGAGGTTTAGAAAAAAAATTAGGGTTTCGAAGAGAACACATACAAAAGTGAAGAAATATGCTTCGAAACCCATAGATTGTAGTCAATATAGGACGATCTTACTCGAAATCACAATGAAATGGCCTGAAACAGACGAGAGAGGAACCATAGATGCAAGTGAACTTGCCCTGGTCCCTTGAGGGCCCTGGAGATGGCAAGATCAACATGAGGGAGGACATTGGAGGACTGGGAGGTGGTGAGAAGTCACTGGAGATGGCCATAGACGAGGATTAGTGAGGTGATTAAGGTTAGGTTTTTGAGAGCGTTTGAGAGCAGAGAGGGATTTCAGGGCACCAGGTCTTTTAAAATGATAAGGTTTGGGGGTCTTCTGGGTTTATTTTAGGAAGGGTTGATTCTGGCCGTTGATCTTTATGATCAACGACCAGGATTAAAGGGTATTAGGGACGGGATCGGGTATTTGGTGTGTGGGTCGGGTAATTTAATGATTGGGCTGGTAATTGGGTTAGGTTGGGGTTGGATTAGGGCTGATTTTTGCAAAGATATGCAATTTAGCTTAAAAATATAAATGCAATTATAAAAAAGGCACTAAAAATATTTAAACAATATTTTGGCATAAATAAAGAATTTAGATGACTAAATCACCATAAAAATAATTTGAAGGATAATATTTGATATTTTATAAATAAAAAGGAAGAAATAAATCAATTTGGAGCATTTAAAAATTATAAAAATGCTTATGCATGCTTATAACTACATATATGCTATTTGAAAGTATATATATTTATTAAAAATATAAGGAAAAATTGGATATCAACAATTGCCCCTCTTTACCCGGGAAGGATGAAAGAGTTTTCGGGTAAAGAAACGATGACCAATTTTGTCCAGACAGGATGTTTTGAAAGATAGAGAGGCCAGACTGTGTTGAGTTGCCTACATATCCCTGGGTCCTACAAGAATTAGGCCATATGTAGTTCTGAATTCATTGGAAATATACCGATGAAGTCATTGCAAGAATGGACACGGGATGCAAAAAGGCTATGGTGAGCGGTTAAGATTTGAGATAGTTGAAGGAACTGGAGCGAGGTCGCTCATGCTAGGATAGCGGTTGCTTGCTGGTCACCTGCAGATGAAAAGATGTTGCCGACATATATTTGCATGAAAATTTAAACATGATGCAGATTCCCTTTGGACCATGAAGGTTGTCTTTAGATGGTTAAAAATGACGTTCTTGGACCATGAAGTCCTGGGCCATGAATTGTTTAGTGAGAGATTCGCAGGCCATGAAATATTATTCTCAGGCCATGCAGATGGTGCCTACGAACCATGACACCTTTTAATAATGATATGCGAATTTGAGGGATCCTCAGGTCATGGCATGGTGTCTTCTGGCTATGAGGATGATGCCTTTTAGACTATGGCACCTTTGGATAGATTAGCAATATCTCAGCCCATGAAATGAAATAATATGATATTAACAAGACAAGGCTTAGTCTTGTAAAATGGAGGGCAGAGCTTAGCCTGATTGAAAAGCAAATAGATAGTACTAGAAATAGAGCAATATTTGTGCAAAGAGGGACAATGCTTGGTCCCATGCGGATGGGGAGGCAAGGATTAGCCTCATGCAAATGGAGGCAGGGATTAGCCTCATGCAGATAAGAAGGTGATAATAGGTGAATTTGACTATAATCACGCCTTAAATAATCATATTTTTATGTTGTTTTGATGATATATATGATGACAAAATGCTCTTATTAGTGTTTTTCATGAATTGCAGGTACAAAATGGTTAAGGAAGGCTAAGGAGCAATTTTGGAGTCAAAAGTGGAAGAAAAAGGCCATATTTGCAAAAATACATAGAAGTCACGCCTGAACAGCCCTGGAGAACCAGAAGCACTGTTCTACCGCGGTTCCACCGCGACCGCGGTAGAACCGCGGTGGATGAGGACCGCTGAAGTTTGGAGATTCAAAAGGGTAGTTTGGCCGCGGTTCCACCGCGACCGCGGTAGAACTGCGGCAGGCACCGTAAAGTTGAGGGACTGAAGTGTAAAAACGGGATTTTTAAGACCTAAACCCTAAAACTATAAACT
This sequence comes from Nicotiana glauca, assembly GCA_026770625.1. Classification (NCBI taxonomy): domain Eukaryota; kingdom Viridiplantae; phylum Streptophyta; class Magnoliopsida; order Solanales; family Solanaceae; genus Nicotiana; species Nicotiana glauca. The sequence goes on from MU742442.1 coordinate 30,053, forward strand.
TCGCCCAAAGGAGGCATGTATTCATTATTAGGTTATTTTGAGAGGAAAAACCATTGTAGGGAT
>MU742447.1:6645-30748 GCA_026770625.1 Nicotiana glauca
TACAAAAGGTTCTATCAAAACTCTAGATAACAAATTAGCTATTCATAATAGTATGTAAAACTACAATACTAAAAGTCATAACCAACAATGAAAAATAGGAAGAGGAAGGAAAAACTCGTAGAAGAATTCTCCGCCTTGCTCCCAATGTATTCTTGCCTCCAAGGGTATTGTCTAATCCTAAAGTAGTGTCTCTTGCTTCCTTAGATCTAATTTGTGTCCAAAATATGTCCCCTCTTGTTCTTGGCCGGCCTCCTTTGTTTTATATAGGGTTTAGGGCTTAAAATCCCATATTTTGCACATAAGTCCCTAAAATTTCCACCTCCTACCGCGGTTTTTCCGCGGTCGCGGTCAAACCGCGGCCAAACATGGCCTCTGATTCTTCAATTGTCTGCGTCTGCACTCTGCCACGGTTCTGCCGCGGTCGCGGTGAAACCGCAGTTTTTCACCCTGTTGTGTTTGGAATTTGGAAAAACGCAAAACATAAAAGTTGTAGCTCTTTGAGTTATATTTCCAACCATATATTATGGAACCAAAATGGAGTTCAGAGTAAAATGTTATATGCATTTTACTAGACAATGTGCAATATGCCTCATCGAGTCTTCGTTTGTTCTCAACTATCAAATTTGACCCCCGAACACGACCCCGGCTTAATTCATTGAGCTTTTACTCAGATTTCAAAGCTTCAAATCACTTAAATTCATTCCATAATATCTATATAGCTCGGAATCACACCTACAAGGCATAAAACTATATAAAACTATATAAAATTTGACCAAAATTATTTAAATTTTTTTCATCGTATTGACATGAAAATATTGCAACTTATAGTATTTCTTGTATAATTTTGGATATCTAAAATTTAACTTTAAATATTAATTAATCTAATCCAATAAAGCTTCAACGATTAGTCAAATTAACTTTTGAAGAGCGAAAAAATTCACATAAATTAGAAAGGAGGGAGTAATGACGAACTTTTTAAAAATTATCATATAAATATAATTTATTTTTTAAATTGATGAAACTCTTAAGGTACATAAATTTATTTTCACAAGAAGAACATTGACGATTAAAAAATAAAAAATAGAGCAAAATTGACTATGTTATAGTCTAACTTATTATTTGTTTTTCATATTAGGTAATAATAATGTTATGTCATAAGAAATTACAATAACGCATATATAGACATAATTTTTTTAATTTATTGAACTAGCTAAATTAGATCAATATTTATATTTTTTAAGAGTTTAGATCTTTTTCGTTAATTTTTGTTCAACAACTCAAATAAATTACTCAATATAGTTAACTATTTTTGAAAAAATTATATACTCATGATCTAGGTACTGGTTCACGCGCAAAGCGTGTACCTAAGACTAGTATATAAAAATACAACAGAGGCATTAATATGACCAATAGGAAGTAGCAATAATAAAATCATGTCCAAATAGAAAGTATTCTGAAAGTAACTTAGTAATTAATACTCAATATATGAGATAATATCTACTAGGTAGGGTATTGAACTTATTACTATTGGCATATGAACAATGGAATACATATAAAGTATAAAATTTTTAGATTTTCGGATATCCAAAAATCCAAAGTACCAAATTCAAAATTTAAAAATTTTAAAAATTAAATCCACAGTCCAATACGTAATACGAAAATCCAAACCAAAAATCCAAAAAAATCGAATTTCGGATTTGCCCAAACTATACCCATCAAGAAAGACATAAAATGCTAGTAAAATTAAGCTTCTCTGTAACAAAAAATCCCAACAAAGACATAAAATACTAGTATATTTAAAACTCTTTTTAACAACCTTATTTGTTCTGAATATTTTTAACTGCTATAACGAAGTGTTGTTATAGGGAATAAATATTAATATGACATAACATGAAATATAAGTTCCAAAAGAAATCTAGCTATTAGAGGAAAGTACCGGTATAGATAATGACTATAACATATGAGTTTGACCAGGGGCGACTGAAGCCTTTGGGGCCCCAATTTTTTACATTAATATAAAATTTTTATAAAAATTGTTATAATTTAAGTTGGTATTATGTGACATAGTTATTTTTGTACAAAAGCTATATAAATTTTTGGAATAGTGCACCATGTATATTCACTATTTGTCTTCTTCTAATAAGCGATGAAATATTTTAAAAGATAATGTATCCTAACTCTTAAATCATTGTCTGAAATATGCAAGAAAGTCATATCAAAAGTATTAACGCATAAGATTTGAAGCTCCACAAATATGAGATATTTTACTGAAATTAGTAGAAGCATGTTAGATCCAAAAATTTAAAATGAAGCTATTTGTTCAACATATGAGCTTGAATTTTTTAGTTTTTATTGGGTATGACTATTTAGTGTAATATACTGATTGCGGCTAGTTCAATAAGCAAAAGATTACCTTCAAAATATATGTATATTGATGTAAAAAAAAATATTGCCTTTAACGTTAATTCTTTTCTAAAGGCCTATATTGCATATAAAGTAATTTTAAGAGTTCATGTAATAATTTAATTTCCTCAGCAAAAAGAAAAAAAAATTCAAATTGATAAACTCGTACCTAAGTTTAAAAAAAGAAGAAGAAGAGGGATTAAAAAGATTAGTTGTATTATCAATGAAAAAGGAATTATTAATGTCTTTGCATGTACAAAAGCTAGAATGATTTTTTTTTAATTTAAAAAAAGGCCTCTAATTATAGTTTGGCTCCGTCCCTGTTTTCGAGCCGCCCCTGAGTGTGACTGCATATGATTTATTTTCTTCTAAGTCTTAGGGAATGTTTGGTATAGCGGAAAATATTTTCCGCGGAAAATATTTTCCAAGAAAATATTTTCTCCGAAAATAAGTAGTAATCGTATTCATATTCCGGTGTTTGGTACGCAAATTAAGGAAAATGACTTCTCAAGAGTATTCATAAATTATTTCGATATAACAAACATGAAAATATAAACTTTCAAACCAACAACCTTCTGAACACAAAAATTTTATAAAATTTCGAACCGCTAAACTTTCAAAACAGCGGAATTTCAAACCCGTAAACTTTATAATATCTAAACCTGTAAACTTCCAAACACATAAACCTCCGAACTCATAGTTTTGAAACACCTTTCGATCTCCACATCATGTCCTCATAGTTTTGAAACACCTTTCGATCTCCACATCATGTCCTCAGTAAACTTAGGGACTAATCACAAAGCATCACGCCTACTTGATATAAAATGATAAAGTGCTATCTGTCTTCAATTTTGTATCAATTTCATTGCATCATAACATTGTCAATCCGGATTTACTTAAGCTTTCAGGAGAAATCAATATCATAAAATATATGTGGAACAATGGATCACCACACAAATTATGGTGTTCAGTAGTTGTAGTATCAATAAAAAAGGAATTATTAATGACTTTGCTTGTACAAAAGCTAGAATATTTTTTTTAAATTTAAAAAAAGGCCTCTTATTATAGTTTGGCTCCGCCCCTAAGTGTGAGTGCATATGATTTATTTTCTTCTAAGTCTTAGGGAGTGTTTGGTATAACGGAAAATGTTTTTTGTGGAAAATATTTTCCTAGAAAATATTTTCTCGGAAAATAAGTAGTAATCGTATTCATTTTTCGGTGTTTGATACGCAAATTAAGAAAAATGACTTCTCAAGAGTATTCATAAATTATTTAGACATAACAAACATGAAGACATAAACGTTCAAACCAACAACTTTCTGAACACACAAATTTTATAAACTTTCGAACCACTAAACTTTTAAAACGGCGGAATTTCAAACACGTAAAGTTTATAATTTCTAAACCTGTGAACTTCCAAACACATAAACCTCCGAACTCATAGTTTTTAAACACCTTTCGTTCTCCACATCATGTCCTCATAGTTTTGAAACACCATTCGATCTCCACATCATGTCCTCAGTAAACTGGAAGACTAATCACAAAGCATTACGCCTACTTAATATAAAATGATAAAGTGCTATCTCTCTTCAATTTTGTATCAAATTCATTGCATCATAACATTGTCAATCCAGATTTACTTAAGCTTTCAAGAGAAATCAATATCATAAAATATATGTGGTACAGTGGATCACCACACAAATTATGGTGTTCAGTAGTTGTAGTATCTATGAAAAAGGAATTATTAATGAATTTGCATGTACAAAAGCTAGAATGATTTTTTCTAATTTAAAAAAAGGCCTCTTATTATAGTTTGGCTCCGTCCCTAAGTGTGACTGCATATGATTTATTTTTTTCTAAGTCTTAGGGAGTGTTTGGTACAACGAAAAATATTTTCCGTGAAAAATATTTTCCAAGAAAATATTTTCTCTGAAAATAAGTAGTAATCATATTCATTTTCCGGTGTTGTGTATGCAAATTAAGGAAAATGACTTCTCAAGAGTATTTTTAAATTATTTAGATATAACAAACATGAAGACATAAACTTTCAAACCAACAACCTTCTGAACGAACAAATTTTATAAATTTTTGAACCGCTAAACTTTCAAAACCGCGGAATTTTAAATTCGTAAACTTTATAATTTCTAAACATGTAAATTTCCAAATATATAAACCTCCGAACTTATAGTTTTGAAATACCTTTCGATCTCCACATCATGTCCTCATAGTTTTGAAACACTTTTTGATCTCCACATCATGTCCTCAGTAAACTGGAGGACTAATCACAAAGCATCACGCCTACTTAATATAAAATGATAAAGTGCTATCTGTCTTCAATTTTATATCAATTTCATTGCATCATAACATTGTTAATCCGGATTTACTTAAGCTTTCAGGAGAAATCAATATCATAAAATATATGTGGTACAATGGATCACCACACAAATTATGGTGTTTAGCAGTTGTAGTATCAATGAAAAGGGAATTATTAATGACTTTGCATGTAAAAGCTAGAATAATTTTTTTTTAATTTAAAAAAAGGCCTCTTATTATAGTTTGGCTCCGTCCCTGTTTTCGAGTTGCCCCTGAGTGTGACTGCATACGATTTATTTTCTTCTAAATCTTAGGGAGTGTTTGGTATAACAAAAAATATTTTCCGTGGAAAATATTTTCCAAGAAAATATTTTCTATGAAAATAAGTAGTAATCATATTCATTTTTCAGTGTTTGGTACGCAAATTAAGGAAAATGACTTCTCAAGAGTATTCATATATTATTTAGATATAACAAACATGAAGACATAAACTTTCAAACCAATAGCCTTATGAGCATACAAATTTTATAAACTTTCTAACCGCTAAACTTTCAAAACCGCGGAATTTCCAACCCGTAAACTTTATAATTTCTAAACATGTAAACTTCCAAACACATAAACCTCCGAACTTATAATATTGAAACACATTTCGATCTCCACATCATGTCCTCATAGTTTAGAAACACCTTTCGATCTCCACATCATGCCCTCAGTAAACTGGAGGACTACTCACCAAGCATCACGCCTACTTAATATAAAATGATAAGGTGCTATCTGTTTTCAATTTTGTATCAATTTTATTGCATCATAACATTGTCAATCCGGATTTACTTAAGCTTTCAGGAGAAAACAATATCATAAAATATATGTGGTACAGTGGATCACCACACAAATTATGGTGTTCATTAGTTGTAGTATCAATGAAAAAGGAACTATTAATGACTTTGCATGTAAAAAAGCTAGAATGATTTTTTTTTAATTTTAAAAAAGGCCTCTTATTATAGTTGGCTCCACCCCTGAGTGTGACTGCATATGATTTATTTTCTTCTAAGTCTTAGGGAGTGTTGGTATAACGAAAAATATTTTCCGTGAAAAATATTTTTCTAGAAAATATTTTCTCTGAAAATAAGTAGTAATCATATTCATTTTCCGGTGTTTGGTACGCAAATTAAGGAAAATGACTTCTCAAGAGTATTCATAAATTATTTAGATATAACTGTCACTCCTCGTTTTTCGCTACTACACCCCGGGGAAGGGTATAATAAAGGAGTTTTTCCAATTAAAGGATAATTGACACGGGATTCGTTAATTAAGAGATTCAGAGTCGCCACTTGGGAGATTTATGGTGTCCCAAGTCACCGGTTCGAATTCCGAATCGAGGAAAGGGTTTGACTCTGTATTACAGTCGCGAACCAGAAATCCGGGTAAGGAATTCTATTAACCCGGGAGAAGGTGTTAGGCACTCGCGAGTTCCGTGGTTCTAGCACGGTCGCTCAACTGCTGTATTTGGCTAAAATCTTATTTTAATACATGTTAAACCTATAGTGCAATTTTAGAATTATTTACCGCTTTAAGTTAATTATTAAGAAAGTGAACGTCGTTTAAGAACGTATTTTTGGATCACGTCACATGAAATGCACCCGGATCCTCGACACATTCTTATTCAACGTTTTGGGATTTGGATTTGGGTCGCATGAAATGTACACCCGTATTTAAGAAGGTAAAATTATTAAAAGCGCGCCTAAAGTGGCTAACGTGTTATTATCTTTGGGGGAGGCTGTAAAATTCACTAAATGGCATGCCCCGAATTCTAAGAATTTTAATTAAGCATTTAATGAGGGCCCTGCTATTTATATATTTTGTTCGACGAGGCTCGTCTCATTTTTAATTAAAAGGCAAGTCCTAAAGTAAACTATGTGTCATGATCCGGATTTTCCACCATCGGGAGTCGTGATGGCACCTACTGTCGGAGCTTGGCAACCCGAACATTTAGAAATATATCACCGATTTTGTTTAAACAATATAGTAAATGAAAACATTAAAATAAAGCGGAAGACTTTAAAAATGTTTAAAGAGCTGAAAACTGAAATACGAAACTCCAAATTACATTTCTATCCAGTATCTGGTGTCACTACTCACAGACTACTATAGAATACTGAAACAAGGGTCTGAAAGAAATACATATAACCATTTGTCCCGAACACATGGGACAACAGAATAAGTAAGGATAGAGAAGACGCCGGGCCTGCGGACGCCTGAAAGCTACCTCGGTGTTTCGCGGATCTGAATGCTAACACCTGCGCCACTGCTGCTACTGCGGTCCGAATCCTGTATCTGCGCAAAAGAGCACATAGTGTAGAATCAGCACAACCGACCCCATGTGCTGGTAAGTGCCTGACCTAACCCCGGCGAAGTAGTGACGAGGCTAGACTGGACCTACCATAATTAACCTGTGAAAATATAATATACAAGTGCGAGAAAACAGTAACAAAATAATACAAAGTAAAGCTGGGAGGGGACATGCTATCGGCGAAGTACTAGATGAAAATGGAACATCAGAAACAAACAGCAGGTCTACTCCGGGTTTCATGATACATATATTTATAGTGGAAGGCGCGCCACACGATCCCATAATGTAGAATATAAGTGGACGGCGCGCCACACGATCCCGTACTGTAGTATATAAGTGGACGGCGCGCCACACGATCCCGTTTCATATATTACATGGTAGGCGTACCACTCGCTCCCGTTTCTCCGTGCACAATATCACCGGCATCTTAGGCCAATAACAATAATCAATATAAGTTGTGGTCGGCGTACCACTCGCTCCCTTTTCAATACGTCACCGGCATCAAAGGCCAATAACAATAATCCATATAAGTTGTGGTCGGTGTACTACTCGATCCCAATCATAATATCTCGTGTTCGGTGTGCCACACGATCCCAATCATAATATCTCGTGGTCGGCGTGCCACCAGATCCCTTATCTTTCAACGCAAAACACAAAGTAATCCCAATAAGGGAGGAAAATATATTATAATACACTATCCCGGCAAGGGAGATCAAACTATAACCAAACTCATTCGATTCGTACTTAACACGATAAAATCCATACTTAGTCCCAATGATTACTGGCGCAGTATTAAAGATTTCCAACCAATTCCTCATAAACAACAATTAAGAATTCGATAAGTTAACAATTTAAGACTCACGGTCATACTCGACACCAGTGTATAGATACTCGTCACCATGCCTATACACCATACTCGATCATTTAGCAAATAGCAATCAAAACACTCTAATCCTATTCCCTCAAGCCAAAGTTAGATCAAACACAATCAAATCTCCAACACTGCCTTTCCTCTAGAATCCAACTCCGAAACAATGATATCAAGGCATAATTTAGTTCAATATTATCAATAAGGGCTCAAAGACACAATCCCATAACCTAGAAATGAATTTCCTATCATTCTTCCAAAAATACCAAAATCCGACCCCGGGCCCACATGGTTCAAACTCGAGGCTCGGACCAAAATCTGTTCACCCATAACCCCACGAGTTCAAATATGTAATTTGTTTCAAGATTCGACCCCAAATTGAGGTTGAATCGCCCAAAATTCCCAAAACCCTAACTCTACGCAAAACCCACAATTCCTACTATGATTTCATGATTTAGGTCTAGGATTTCAATAATTAATGAAAGGAGTGAAAGAATTTGGTGGAAAAATACTTACCCAAAGACTTTGGTGAAGAAAAGCTTCAAAAATCGCCCCTAGAGCTTGGAGAAGACAAGTCCTATGAAGAAATGGAAATAATCCTGTAATGGGTCTGTTTTGAGCTTTAAAAATCACTGGGCGAAATTGCTATATGCGATCGCAGGGCCTGTGATGCGATCACATAGAAGAAAAGAAGGGGGGCTGAACTTTGCTCTATGCGATCGCGGAGAAGTAATGCGATCGCATAGAAGGAAACCTAGGCCTCAACATTTACTCTATGCGATCACGTAGGAATAATGCGATTGCGTAGAAGGATTTCCTGGACCTCAAAATTTACTCTATGCGATCGCGGAGGAGTGATGCGATCACATAGAACAAACTGATGACTACCAAATTAACTCTATGCGATCGCGGAAGAACCAATGCGATCGCATAGAACAAAAACCTGGACACTAGCAACCAGCAAAAACACCAGATTTTTCTAAGTCCAAAACACTCCGACACCTATCCGAAACTCACCCGCGCCCTCGTGGCTCCCGACCAAACACACACACTAATTCATTAACATCCTACGAACCTAGTCGAGCGATCAAATCGCCAAAATAACATCAAATTCAATGAATCAAACCCCAAAATCATCATTTTTCATTTCAAACTTCATAACTTCCAACTTTAGCTATTTAGGTCCGAAACACGTCAAACGACGTCCGATTTCGACCAAATTTCACAGAAAGCGCTTAACGCATATTTAAGACCTGTACCGGGCGTAGGAACCAAAATACGAGCCCGATACCTATATTTTCTAGCTCATTTTCATTTCTATTTTTCCTTAATAATTTCATAAAATAATTTAACAAAAAAAATTCTTTTACCAGGGTTCTGGACCTCGGATTTTGATTCCGGGCACATGCCCGAGTTCCATATTTTTCTACGGACCTCCCGGGACCATCACATCACGGGTCCGGGTCCGTTTACCCAAAATGCTGACCAAAGTCAACTATATCAATATTAATATCATAATTCGTTAAATTTTTCACAAAATTCACATATTTTAACATAAAAACTTTTCGGCTTTGTGCCCGGACTGTGCACGCAAATTGAGGCAACTAAAAGCGATGTTTTCAAGACCTCGGAAGCATAGGAAAAGGAAGAAGTACGGTGATGAACCTTTGGGTCGTCACACTATGATTTTCTATTTTATTTATCTTTAATAATAAAGGAAAAGCCCTAGCTAATTAATGTTATAACATTCGAGCCCCAAGTTCAAGTCCGAATTCAAACAAAAGGAATAGACCTCTTAGTTTGAACCCGCTACTTAACTCGAGAACCTAATGTTACACACTAGACCTAATGAACTTAAGAGAATTTACCTTCCTGCACACTTGGGCTTCGCAATTAGCCCAGCTTGTGTTAACATGAAATTGCCCTGCGATTTGGGCCTTCTTAATATCAAGCCCAATCTGAGACAAATGAGTTTGATTTCCATTGAGTAGCTGGGCTAAACCATTGGGCCCAGATTTTATTCGAGGGTTGCTTTTGGTTTGCTTTGGCTCAGCATGAGCTCAAGAAATTAATACTTAAACCTGCAGCAATTCGAATTCAATGGGCTGCTGAACAGCAAACTATTAATTCAAGGGTATCCCATTATGATTTTTCAAGTAAATCCTAATTATCATGCAACACATATGAGGAATGACCTGGTGTCTTATGATTTACCAAACATAATGAAACATGTGATTTTCAAAGCTGAAACTAAGTATACTATATTGAAGCTCTTTGATAATGCAATTATTGCAATTCTAACCAGCTAATGATTCGATTACTCACAATACACCTCATATTAATGCTACTAACAGGGAAATGGCGCACACATGACAATTATCTCCAGGTACTAAACCATAATTCGTAATTAAACTTAGGCTAAGCTAAATCTACCTAATGCTATTGAAACCTGTTACACTAGACCAAAGTTAGAAAGCTACACGATTATGATTCAGTGATTTATTACAAATCAAAAGTCCAAGGCATTCCACTTATTACATAATACAATGTCTAACATATATGGATCTCTTGTACATGTAATTTCAGGGAATAGAAGCCTACTTAACTGTCTATAATGCTGTAATTAGGCATGATATACACAAAAATAACAAAAATAGCACTAAGCTAAGCTTGAATGCGTTCTTCATTCAAATTACTTCAGATTTGTTACATTTCAGCAGTGGATCCTCAATTATAGGCCAAGGAAATACCTGGAGTACGAGATAACAAGAGAAGGGAGAGAGGTCAGCAACAGCAAATGTACAGCAGCAACAAATTAGATCCAAATCAACAGCAAAAACCAAACTCGACCCTGAAACGCACTCAATCACAACCCGGAATGACTTGTAAAACAACAGCAACAACAAATATTCCAAGAAGATTCGACTGATCAACTGCAACTCAAAATCAAACCGAATAGCTCCAATACACCTATAAACTCATTCAAATTGGAATTCAAAACCCTTTGAACTTCAGTGATTGTAGTTGTGCTAAAGGGTGAAAATCAGTGATTAAAATTCAAAATCAGTCTAGAGAAATCGATATAACAATACTTTTTTTTTATGTTGTTTTTCTGAAAATTTGAGAAGCCTAAGATCTAAGGGAGTTTGAAATTTGAATTTCAGATCTAGGAAGCTTGGAGAATATTTTGGGGGGAATTTTCAAGGCTCCCAAAACTTGTTTTCTAAGGCAAGCAAGCTGCCTTTTATAGGCAAACCTTAGGGGGGAAGCTTCTAGATTTCCCTCACACTTTTCCCCCCTTTTTATTTCAGATTTTGCACAAATGGTCCTCTATTTTCTGACTTGTGTCTTAAGTAAATGCACCTATTTTCTGAATTTAGAACTAAACTCCTATTCTAGAAGGTTCTAGGTAATTCTAGTATAACCTACAGCATTCATGTCCACCCCTAATTACCCAAATACCCTGGATGCCCCCCTAAAATTAACAACCTCATGTTAATTAATCCAAAAATTAGCCTATTATGCCATAATCAACCAATTTCAATAAGAACAGACTGAAAATAGATTCTAATCCAATCACAACATAAAAATTAATTATAACTAAACTGTTAATCTTAAACTAATTTTATAGCCACAATCAACTAAATCGAAACCCTAAATTCCTTAACTGGATAATTAACTGATGATGATAATTAGCTACTGAAACACACAAAGCAAAGTGGAGAAACGAATGAACTCAAATAGCTAACAAAGAACAGAAACGGACCATTTGGAACTAGACTACAACATTTGCTCAAACCAGAAGAAAAGGGATGAGGAGGGGAATGAGCCAATGAAAAGAAATCAACCAGGAGGGAAGGAGAAACTTACCCAGTCATGCTCGAAACCAGACGGGGACAGAAACTTGCACAAACTTATGTCGAATCCGTTGTTCTTTGCCAAGAACAACTAAATCGACATTAATTTCGTCGAGCCAGGCTCTCAATCTTTGAAAGAAAACACTGCACGCTACCAGGCTTGAAAGAATATGATTTTGAACTTTTTTGAGTTGAATTCGAATTATAACAAACATGAAGACATAAATTTCAAACCAATAACATTCTGAACACACAAATTTTATAAACTTTCAAAACTGCGGAATTTCAAACCCGTAAACTTTATAATTTCTAAACCTGTGGACTTCCAAACACATAAACCGCTGAACTCATAGTTTTGAAACACCTTTCAATCTCCACATCATGTCCTCATAGTTTTGAAACACCTTTCGATCTCCACATCATGTCCTCAGTAAACCGGAGGACAAATCACAAAACATCACGCCTACTTAATATAAAATAATAAAGTGCTATTTGTCTTCAATTTTGTATCAATTTCATTGCATCATAACATTGTCAATCCGGATTTACTTAAGCTTTCAGGAAAAATCAATATCATAAAATATATGTGGTACAATGGATCACCACACAAATTACGATGTTCAGTAGTTGTAGTATCAATGAAAAAGGAATTATTAATGACTTTGCATGTATAAAAGCTAGAATGATTTTTTTTTAATTTTAAAAAAGGCCTCTTATTATAGTTTGGCTCCGCCCCTGAGTGTGACTGCATATGATTTATTTTCTTCTAAGTCTTAGGGAGAGTTTGGTATAACGAAAAATATTTTCCAAGAAAATATTTTCTCTGAAAATAAGTAGTAATCGTATTCATTTTCCGTAGTTTGGTATGCAAATTAAGGAAAATGACTTCTCAAGAGTATTCATAAATTATTTGGATATAACAAACATGAAGACATAAACTTTCAAACCAACAACATTCTGAACACAGAAATTTTATAAACTTTCGAACTGCTAAACTTTCAAAACCGCAAAATTTCAAACCCGTAAACTTTATAATATATAAACATGTAAACTTCCAAACACATAAACCTCCGAAGTTATAATTTTGAAACACCTTTCGGTCTCCACATCATGTCCTCATAGTTTTGAAATACCTTTCGATCTCCACATCATGTCCTCAATAAACTGGAGGACTAATCACAAAGCATCACGCCTACTTAATATAAAATGATAAAGTGCTATCTGTCTTCAATTTCGTATCAATTTCATTGCATCATAACACTATCAATCGGATTTACTTAAGCTTTCAGGAGAAATCAATATCATAAAATATATGTGGTACAGTGGATCACCACACAAATTATAGGTGTTCAGTAGTTGTAGTATCAATGAAAAAGGAATTATTATTAATTTTGCATGTACAAAAGCTAGAATGATTTTTTTAACTTAAAAAAAGGTCTTTTATTATAGTTTGGCTCCGCCCCTGAGTGTGACTGCATATGATTTATTTTCTTCTAAGTCTTAAGGAGTGTTTGGTATAACGGAAAATGTTTTTCGTGGAAAATATTTTCCAAGAAAATATTTTCTTTGAAAATAAGTAGTAATCGTATTCATTTTCCGGTGTTGTGTACGCAAATTAAGGAAAATGACTTCTCAAGAGTATTCATAAATTATTTAGATATTACAAACATGAAGACATAAACTTTCTAACCATCAACCTTCTGAACACACAAATTTTATAAACTTTCAAACCGCTAAACTTTCAAAACCGCAGAATTTTAAACCCGTAAATTTTATAATTTCTAAACTTGTGAACTTCCAAACACATAAATCTCCGAACTCATAGTTTTGAAACACCTTTCGATCTCCACATCATGTCCTCGTAGTTTTGAAACACCTTTCGATCTGCACAAGATGTCCTCAGTAAACTGGAGGACTAATCACAAAGCATCACGCCTACTTAATATAAAATGATAAAGTGCTATCTGTCTTCAATTTGGTATCAATTTCATTGCATCATAACATTGTCAATCCGGATTTACTTAAGCTTTCAGGAGAAATAAATATTATAAAATATATGTGGTACAGTGGATCACCACACAAATTATGGTGTTCAGCAGTTGTAGTATCAATGAAAAAGGAATTATTAATGACTTTGCATGTACAAAATCTAGAATGATTTTTTTAATTTAAAAAAAGGCCTCTTATTATAGTTTGGCTCTGCCCCTGAGTGTGACTGCATATGATTTATTTTCTTCTAATTCTTAGGGAGTGTTTAGTATAACGGAAAATATTTTCCATGAAAATATTTTCTCTAAAAATAAGTAGTAATCGAATTCATTTTCCGGTGTTTGGTACGCAAATTAAGAAAAATGACTTCTCAAGAGTATTCATACATTATTTAGATATAACAAACATGAAGACATAAACTTTCAAACCAACAATCTTCTGAACACACAAATTTTATAAACTTTCGAACCGCTAAACTTTCTAAACCGTAAACTTTATAATTTCTATACCTGTGAACTTCCAAATACATAAACCTCCGAACTCATAGTTTTGAAATACCTTTCGATCTGCACGTCATGCCTTCATAGTTTTGAAATAGCTTTCGATCTCCACATCATGTCCTCAGTAAACTGGAGGACTAATCACAAAGCATCACGCCTACTTAATATAAAATGATAAAGTGCTATCTGTCTTCAATTTTGTATCAATTTCATTGCTTCATAACATTGTCAATCCGGATTTACTTAATCTTTCAGGAGAAATCAATATCATAAAGTATATGTGGTACAGTGGATCACCACACAAATTATGTTGTTCAGTAGTTGTAATATCAATGAAAAAGGAATTATTAATGACTTTGCATGTACAAAAGCTAGAATGATTTATTTTAACTTAAAAAAAGGCCTTTTATTATAGTTTGGCTCCGCCCCTGAGTGTGACTGCATATGATTTATTTTCCTCTAAGTCTTAGGGAGTGTTTGGTATAACGGAAAATATTTTCTAAGAAAATATTTTCTCTGAAAATAAGTAGTAATAATATTCATTTTTCGGTATTTGGTACGCAAATTAAGGAAAATGACTTCTCAAGAGTATTCATAAATTATTTAGATATAACAAACATGAAGACATAATCTTTCAAACCAACAACCTTCTGAACATACAAATTTTATAAACTTTCGAACCGCTAAACTTTCAAAACCGCGGAACTTCAAACCCGTAAACTTTATAATTTCTAAACCTGTAAACTTCCAAACACATAAACCTCCGAACTCATAGTTTTTAAACACCTTTCGATCTCCACATCACGTCCTCATAGTTTTGAAACACCTTTCGATCTCCACATCATGTCCTCAGTAAACTGGAGGACTAATCACAAAGCATTACGCCTACTTAATATAAAATGATAAAGTGCTATCTGTCTTCAATTTTGTATCAATTTTATTGCATCATAACATTGTCAATACGGATTTACTTAAGCTTTCAGGAGAAATCAATATCATAAAATATATGTGGTACAGTGGATCACCACACAAATTATGGTGTTCAGTAGTTGTAGTATCAATGAAAAAAGAATTATTAATGACTTTGTGTGATGACTCGGCCCGTCGTCACGTGCGTCACCGTCCCGTTTCCTCCATGTTATGTTTCTCTATGCTTCAATAGCAGTATTTAAGGTGATTGAGTAGAATTGGATTGGTTTTAGATGGAAATGAGATACTTAGTCGCTTAAAGGGAAGCTTATTTTTTGAAAGTCAACCGGAAGTTGACTATTTAGTTAGAGGGCTCGGATGTGAATTCCAGTGATTTAGTTAGCTTCGGGGCATTATTTGTGACTTATGAGCGCGATCAAAATTGAATTTGGAGGTCCGGTGTAGAATTAGGTTCGAAATGGCGAAGTTAGTATTTTGGCGAATTCCGGTTGATAGGTGAGATTTTGATACGAGAGTCGGAATAGAATTCCGAGAGTTGCAGTAGCTCCGTTAGGTAATTTTGGATGTGCGGGTAAAATTTAAGGTCATTTGGAGGTGTTTTTTTTGGTCGGGTTTTTTATCGAATGTGTATTTCGGAAATTTTGAAGGAACTTAGGCTTGAATCCGATGTGAATTGATGATTTTAGTGTTGTTTGATATGTTTTGATGATTGGAACAAGTTCGTATGATTATTTGGGGTATGTTGGTGTTTTTGGTTGAGGTCTCGGGGGCCTCGGGGTGATTTCAGGTGATCAACGGATCATTTTTGGACTTGTGTGATTGCTGGTTTTCCAGCTATGTAGTTGCAGAAAATTCCTTCTTCGCGTTCACGTAGTATGTGTCGCGAACGCCTAGAGTTACGTTTGGAGGTCAAGAAAATGTTCATCGTGTTCTCTTTGGGGCCACGCGTTCGCGTAGGTTGAGGCATTGGTGTTTCGCGTTCGCGTAGAAGAAAGTAGAGGGCCAGCCTGGGTGTTCAACGCGTTCGCATTAAGAAGGCCGCGTTCGCGTGGGTTCAGGGGCCAGGCCTTCGCGTTCGCGGGAGATCAGACGTGTTCGTGAAGGGCAATTTTGTCAGAGGAAAAAATTTATGCATCGCGAACACGAGAGTGGTCTCGCGTTCGCATAGAAAAAAAAGCTGGAGACCGAAGGGTTTATTAAGGACATTTCATCCGCGACCCATTTATCATTTCCTCCATTTTTGAACCACCTCAAGATCGTTTTTGCAGAAATTGAAGAGGGTTGACGGGAATCGATTGGAGGTAAGTCTCGTGACCTAGAAACGCTATTTTATTGAAGAATCAACCTTTAATTCTTGGAAAATTGGGTGAAAAATTAAAGAACTAGGGCTTGGGTTTTTGAAATGAAAATTTGGGATTTGAGGGAGCATTTGAACTCCGATTTTGGTAAATTTTATATGTACGGACTCGTGGCGAGATGAGGAATCCGGTGGTGGGAATTTTGTAATATTTTGAGAAGTGGGCCCGGGGCTCGGATTTTGCCAACTTCGTGATTTTTGGTATTTTTCGAATTCTTTCGATTGGGTTATGTTCCATTAGCCTATTATAACATATTTCACGTGGTTTTGATCATATTCGGCATGCGAGGAGGTTGATTCGAGAGGAAAAGGCATAGCGGATTAGTCTTGTGGCCGGTTTGAGGTGAGTAATAGATGTAGATGATGACCTGAGGGTTTGAAACCCCGGTATATCACACTGTGACGCTATATTGAGGCGAGACACGTACTCTATGGTGAGTGCGGGGTCGTTTGTGATTGGGGACTATGGCTTATCCGTCCCGAGTGATGTTCATACTGTGTTTGGACTGGCAATTGATTGGTAAACATCCTACTTGGATGGTTATGAATATAATTGGGCCGTGAGCCGATTATTTGAATCACTTAGGGATTATTATCACTTTCCATGTTAAATGATATCAGTCTTGAGTTAAATACTGTTTCGAAATGATTAGTAAATTTCTAATAGTTTTAAAAACTTAATCTATATTTCCTAATAATTGGAACTGAGGATGATAAACTTGACTTTGCCCGTGTGGCTTGCATGCATATTCTGGACTGAGTGTGGATCGGGCTGCACGATGCAGCGATTATACGATGATATTGCGCTTGGGCTGTAGGAGCCCCTCCGGAGTCTGAACCCTCACAGTGAGCTTGGGTACCCAAATGGATCGGGCTGCGCGCCGCAGCGGTCATGTGCATTGCATTTCATTCATACATTGATATTGCCTGTCATTGCCTAGTTGCTGTGTACTGATAATTTCACTAACTGTTGTCCATAGCTTTACATTGTGGTATTTCGTGTTTTCTCATTCTGAGACATTATATATGCTTATTACTCACTGAGTTGGAAGTACTCACTTTACTCCCTGCACCATGTGTGCAGATTCAGGTGTTCCGGGAGCATAGTTGAGCAGTTGGCTGTCCTTTCAAAGTCACTTCGGAGTTGTCAAGGTAGCTGTCTGGCGTCCGCAGGACCCGACTTCTCCCCCTTATCCATTTATATTTCTGCATCCTAGACTTATGTATTTTTGAGGATTTCTTACTCCGTTGTGTTTAGAGGCTCTAGCTCATAACCCAGGTGTTTGGGAGTTATATTGGTATTATTATGGCTTTCCATATTGCTCCTATCTAATATCAAATTATAAATCTTGCTAACTGTTATAAATATCTAATTAACTGGCGATGAGTTTTCATACTCGGGTTGAGAGTGTTACAATGGTCGGGCTTGCCTAGCAATTGTGTTGGGTGCCATCATGACCGGGGTTGGGGTCGTGACAAGTTGGTATCAGAGCCTAGGTTACTAGGCCTTGCGAGTCTTGAGCCGGTTTAGTAGAGTCTCGCGAATCGATACGGAGACGTCTGTATTTATCCACGAGAGGCTGCAAAACTTTTAGGAAACACTTCATATCCTTGAAATTCTTGTTGTGCGGCTTTGTTGATCTGAGAACTAAACTTTTGTATTCTATTCTCTCGCAGATGGCGAGAACCCGTGCTACCGGACATGACGGACGACCACCATTACCACCCACTAGAGGGCATAGGTGTGGTCGTGGTCGAGGCAGACCAGCGAGGGAAACACCTGCAGATCCACCAGTTGCCCCCATTCAGGACCAGCCTCCAGCTATAGATGCTCCAGCATCACTTATTCAGGCACCGGCAGTGCCTATTGTGATTCCTGGTCTCTAGGAGGCCTTGGCTCAGATACTATCCGTCTGCACTGGCCTGGCTCAGGCAGTCTCAGCCACTACTGCAGCAGCTACCTCACAGACCGGGGGTGGTCATCAGACCCCCGCTGCTCGCACACCCTAGCAGGTTATTTAGGGATTGCAGACACCAGGAGCAGCCCACGCTCAGCCAGTTGCACCGGTTGCTCCAGTTGTGCCAGTCGCACCAGCTCCAGATTATGTGGTTCCTATTATGCTGGACAACGAGCAATGTCTACTAGAGAGGTTCGGTAGACTCCAGCCTCCGACGTTCAGTGGTACTGAGGGCGAGGATGCCCAGGGATTTCTAGACAAGTGTCAGCGTACGCTTTGCACTGCAGGGATTTTGGAGTCGAGTGGAGTGGCTTTTACTACCTTCTAGTTCTCAGGGCCTGCATTTACATGGTATGAGGAGTTTGAGAGGCGTAGGCCTGTTGGAGCAGCGCCCCTTACATGGCAGAAGTTCTCCACTCTCTTTCTGGAAAACTATGTACTGTAGTCTCACAGGGAGGACATGCGTCGTCAGTTTGAGTGGTTAATTTAGGGGGACATGACTGTGACCCAGTATGAGTTGAGGTTTACGCAGTTAGCTCGGCATGCTACTTGGATGATCCCGACAGATCGGAAGAGGATTAGGAGGTTTGTGGATGGACTTAACTATCCACTCCGTATTTTGATGACTAGAGAGAGGGTTGTGGCCGCCTTGTTTGAGGAGGTAGTTGACATGGCGCGAAAGATTGAGACAGATCGCCATCAGGAGTGTGAGGAGAGGGAGGCCAAGAGGCCACGCGGTTCAGGTAGTTTCAGTGGTACTCCGTTTAGGGGCCAGTTCCAGCGTGGCAGCGGTCGTTCCTTCAGACCTCCTCAGTCAGGTCGCCCAGAGTACAGTGGGGCTTCTTCAGGACGTGGTCATCAGGTAGTTCAACAGGTCCAGTCTTCACTTAGTGCCCTTCCAGCTCAGAGCTCCACTCTTGCTCCTTCAGACCAGGGTTCTTCAGCAGCGAGGGGTTCTCTTCGGTCCCTTTCTCCAGCACCGGGTAGTTCTTACGAGTGCGGTAAGTTTGTCCACACGAGGAGACAGTGTCCTCGGCTTCATGGTGGTCGGTCTCAGTAGAGGGATCAACCCTCCTCTTCTACTCCATCAACTTCAACACCCTCCCAGTCAATTAAAGCTGGGGGCCAGATAGCTAGGGGTCGCCCTAGGGGTGGAGACCGATCTGGTGGTGGTCAGGCTCGATTTTATGCTCTTCCGAATAGGAGGGACGCTATTGCATCAAATACTGTTATCAATGGTATTATCTCAGTCTGCCATAGGGACGCTTCTGTCTTATTTGATCCCGGATCTACATATTCTTATGTGTCTTCATATTTTTCCCATCATCTGGGTACGACCCGTGGTTGTCTTGCCTTGCCTGTGCATGTATCTACCCCGGTGGGTGATACTATTATTGTGGATCATGTATATCGATCTTGTCTGGTGACTATTGGGGTCTGGAGACCCGAGTCGACTTGTTATTGTTGGGCATGGTAGATTTTGATATGATTCTGGGTATGGATTGGCTATCTCCATACCATGCTATTCTGGACTGTCATGCAAAGACAACTACGTTGGCTATTCCCGGTGTTCCGAGGATTGAGTGGCGAGGTATGACCGACTTTGTACCCAGCAGGGTGATCTCTTTCCTAAATGCCCAGCATATGGTTGGGAAAGGTTGTTTATCGTACTTGGCTTTTGTGAGGGATGTTGGAGCTGAGACTCCTAGTCTTGATTTTGTGCCCGTTGTGAGGGATTTCCCAGATGTGTTCACAGCAGACCTGTCGGGCATGCCCCGGACAGGGACATTGATTTTGGTATTGATCTGGTGCCGGGCACTCAGCCTATCTCCATTCCTCCGTATCGTATGGCACCAGCGGAGTTGAAGGAACTAAAGGATCAGCTTCAGGAACTCCTAGATAAGGGGTTCATTCGCCCGAGTGTGTCACCGTGGGGTGTACCGGTCTTATTTGTGAAGAAGAAAGATGGCACAATGAGAATGTGCATTGACTACATGCAGTTGAACAATGTGACAGTGAAGAACAAGTATCCTCTACCGCGCATTGATGATTTGTTTGACCAGCTCCAGGGAGCAAGGGTATTCTCTAAGATTGACCTTCGTTCAGGCTATCACCAGCTGAAGATTAGGGATTCTGATATTATGAAGACAACTTTCAGGACGAGATATGGGCATTATGAGTTTCTAGTTATGTCTTTCTGGCTGACTAATGCCCCAGCCGCGTTCATGCATCTGATGAACAGTGTGTTTCGGTCGTATCTGGATTCATTTGTTATCGTTTTTATTGATGATATCCTGGTGTACTCACGTAGCCAGGAGGAGCATGCTCAGCATTTGAGAGTGGTATTAAAGAGATTGAGAGAGGAGAAGCTTTATGTAAAGTTCTCCAAGTGTGAGTTCTGTCTTGGGTTTGTGGCTTTTCTGGGGCACGTGGTGTCTAGTGATGGTATTCAAGTTGACCCAAAGAAGATAGAGGCGGTGAAGAGTTGGCCTAGACCGTCCTCAGCCATGATGATTCGAAGTTTCCTCAGTTTGGCAGGTTATTATCACCGGTTCATCCAGGGTTTTTCATCTATTGTTTCATCCTTGACCAAGTTGACACAGAAGGGTGCACCATTTATATGGTCAGACGAGTGTAAGGAGAGCTTTCAAAAGCTCAAGACAGCTTTGACCACAGCTCCAGTGTTAGTTTTTCCATCAGCTTCAGGTTCTTACACCGTGTATTGTGATGCTTCGAGAGTTGGGATCGGATGTGTGTTGATGTAGGAGGGTAGAGTCATTGCATATGCTGGAGGCACTACTTATATGCCATATCTTGTGAGATATATACTGATCATCGCAACCTTCAGCATTTGTTCAAACAGAAGGATCTTAATTTGAGGCAGCGGAGGTGGCTTGAGTTACTCAAGGATTATGACATTACCATTTTGTATCATTCGGGGAAGGCCAATGTGGTGGCCGATGCTTTGAGCCGGAAGGCGGTGAGTATGGGTAGTCTGGCGTACATTCCAGTTGGGGAGAGGCTCTTTGCAGTTGATGTCCAGGCTTTAGCCAGTCGGATGGTGAGGCTAGATATTTCGGAGCCTAGTCGGGTGTTGGCTTGTGTAGTTTCTCGGTCTTCCTTGTATGACCGCATCAGAGAGCGCCAGTATGATGATTCGCATTTGCTTGTCCTTAAGGACAGGGTCCGGCATGATGATGCAAGAGATGTGACTATTGATGATGAGGGAGTGTTGAGGATGCAGGGCCGGATTTGTGTGCCCAATGTGGATGGGCTCGGGAGTTGATATTGGAGGAGGCCCACAGCTCGCAGTATTCTATTCATCCAGGTGCCGCGAAGATGTATCAGGATTTGAGACAACATTACTGGTGTAGGAGAATGAAGAAGGATATTATGAGTCATGTAGCTCGGTGTCTCAACTGTCAGCAGGTGAAATATGAGCATCAGAGGCCCGGTGGTGTACTTCAGCGCATGGATATTCCCGAGTGGAAGTGGGAGAGGATTATTATGGATTTTGTGAGTGGTCTCCCTCGGACGTCGAGGAACTTTGATTCGATTTGGGTGATTGTGGATCGGCTGACCAAGTCCGCATACTTCATTCCGGTGTGTACTACCTATTCTTCGGAGCGGTTAGCAGAGATTTTCATCATCGTTCGGTTGCATGGGGTCCCAGTTTCTATTATCTCTGATAGGGCTACTCAGTTTACTTCCCAGTTTTGGAGGACCTTTCAGCGAGAGTTGGGCACACAGGTAGAGTTGAGCACAACATTTCATCCTCAGACGGACGGGTAATCTGAGCGTACTATTCAGATATTGGAGGACATGTTGCGTGCCTGTGTTATTGATTTTAGAGGTTCTTCGGCTGAGTTCTTGCCACTTGCAGAGTTTGCTTACAACAACAGCTATCAGTCCAGCATTCAGATGGCACTATATGAGGCCTTATATAGGTGACATTGTAGATCTCCGGTTGGTTAGTTTTAGCCGGGCGAGGCTAGACTATTGGGGACAGAGTTGGTCCAGGATGCCTTAGATAAGGTAAAGGTGATACATGAGAGACTTCGTATAGCTCAGTCGCGTCAGAAGAGTTACGCGGATAGAAAGGTTCGAGATGTATCCTATATGGTGGGCGAGAAGGTCTTGTTGAAGGTTTCGCCTATGAAGGGCGTTATGAGATTCGGAAAGAAAGGAAAGTTGAGTCTACGGTTCATAGGGCATTTTGAGATACTTAGGATTATTGGGGAGGTGGCCTATATGCTTGCTTTGCCACCCAGCCTGTCGGGAGTTCATCCGGTATTTCATGTTTCTATGCTCCGGAAGTTTGTTGGGGACCCGTCTCATGTGCTAGACTTCAGCACGGTTCAGTTGGATGATGATTTGACCTATGATGTGGAGCCAGTGGCTATTTTGGGTCGTCAGGTTAGGAGATTGAGATCAAAGGATATAGCTTCGGTGAAGGTGCAATGGAGAGGTCGGCCCATGGAGAAGGCTACCTGGGAGACCGAGCAGGAGATGCGGAGCAGATATCCTCACCTATTTGAGGCTTCAGGTATGTTTCTTGACACGCTCGAGGACGAGCGTTTGTTTTAGTTGGGGAGGATGTGACGACCCGTCCCGTCGTCACGTGAGTCACCGCCCTGTTTCCCCCATGTTATGTTTCTCTATGCTTCAATAGCAGTATTTAAGGTGATCGAGTAGAATTGAATTGGTTTTAGATGGAAAAGAGACACTTAGTCTCTTAAAGGGAAGCTTGTTTTGGGAAAGTCAACCGGAAGTTGACTATTTAGTTAGAGGGATCGGATGTGAATTCCGGTGATTTGGCTAGCTTCGGGGCATGATTTGTGACTTATGAGCGCGATTGGAATTGAATTTGGAGGTTCGGTGTAGAATTAGTCTTGAAATGGCGAAGTTAGTATTTTGGCGAATTCCGGTTGATATGTGAGATTTTGATCCGGGTCGAAATGGAATTCTGAGAGAATCAGTAGCTCCGTTAGGTGATTTTGGATGTGCGGGTAAAATTTCAGGTCATTTGGAGGTGTTTTGGTCGGGTTTTTGATCGAATGTGTGTTTCGGAAGTTTTGAATGAACTTAGGCTTGAATCCGATGTGAATTGATGATTTTAGTGTTGTTTGATGTGTTTTGATGATTGGAACAAGTTCGTATGATGTTTTGGGTTATATTGGTGTTTTTGGTTGAGGTCCCGGGGGCCTCGGGGTGATTTTGGGTGATCAACGGATCATTTTTGGACTTGTGTGATTGCTGGTTTTCCAGGTGTGGAGTTGCAGAGAATTCCTTCTTCGCGTTCGCATAGTATGTGTCGCGAACGCATAGAGTTAAGTTTGGAGGTCAGGAAAATGTTCATCGCGTTCTCATTGGGGCCAGGCGTTCGTGTAAGTTGAGGCATTGGTGTTTCGCGTTCGCTGTGCTAGGCACGCGTTCATGTAGAAGAAAGTAGAGGGCCAGCCTGGGTGTTCATCAAGTTCGCATTCAGAAGGCCGCATTCGCATGGGTTCAGGGGCCAGGCCTTCGCGTTCGCGGGAGATCAGACGCGTTCGCGAAGGGCA
This sequence comes from Nicotiana glauca, assembly GCA_026770625.1. NCBI lineage: Eukaryota > Viridiplantae > Streptophyta > Magnoliopsida > Solanales > Solanaceae > Nicotiana > Nicotiana glauca. The sequence continues at coordinate 30,732 of MU742447.1, forward strand.
ATTTTGTCAGAGGAAAA
>MU742448.1:44207-55726 GCA_026770625.1 Nicotiana glauca
TCTTTTAATATAGTAAATATACATACACCCCTATATTCATTTCATCTCCTTTCTTCCTTACCGTCCAACCCTAGCCGCCCCCAAACCCTCTCCAGTCCCCGCCGGAACCCTACCGGCGGGAGACGTCACCTTTGCCAATCGCCACACCATTAACACCCCAGAGCCATCTAAACCTCCTCTTTCCACCCCTGTACCCCATTTCCTTCAAATCACCCTACATCTGCTCTAATGTTAAAAAAATGTTTCGCCGGAAACCTAACTCCGGCGAACGTTACCTTATCTAAACCGGCCCAAAATCTCATCAGATATCCCCCTTATCTTAAGCCCTATTCTGAAACCCTAAAGCCCTAAAAACCACTGAGAAAACCAAAACGTCAAAGAAAAAGTCTGCCAGTGACAAAGGTTCAAGAAAATTGCCAAGACTTTCCAGACATCGAGAAAACTTGAAGAAAAGAAGAAAAAATAAATAAAAAGGAAATAAAGGCTGTCCAAAGAAAGCTAAGTTTTCTTATTTCTTTTTCTATTTGTTTGGTTTTCGTTTTATTTGCATGTGTTGTTTTTCTTTTGTTTCTGATTCTTGATAAAAATGATATAGTATTTTAGGCTTTCTGATTATTACTTTGAATTTTTGTTCGTTGAAATAAAAATTGATAATGTTTTTGATAATGTTAGATTTGATATTAAAATAGGATTTTTAATAAGTTTTGATGAATAATCTTATTAGAAAATAGGGTTTAATAGAATTAATATAATTAGATCTTGATTGGTTTTGGAATTTTTTGATTCTGTTAACTATCAGTTCTTAAATTTGATTCTGAAATTTGTTAGAAATAATTTTATTTTGTTATTAGTTAGTGTTAAGAATTGAATTGTTATTTTGATTAGTTCAATTGGTTATAGCTGTTTATGTTTGATTACATTTTATAAGTAGTTCATTCTGAAATTAATTAAATTTAAGGGGGGTAAAAGAGTAAAAGACAGTAGGGTCATTTGGTGAATTCAAGTCCTATTCAGGGGTAATTTGGGGTACAACAAAAGGTTTGAGGGTAATAACACTAAGGAGGTAGGGGTATTATGGGTATATGAAAAGGGCAGTACAGTAAATGCTGGATAGAAGTGGGGGCAAAAGGGGAATTACATTAGATTTAGAAGATTCTAGATGGGTATTTGGTATAATTTCTAATAAATAAAGGGTAGTAGTAGAATAATTAATAAACAATAAGGATACAATTAAAATAAAAGGGGGACTAATGGATAATTTCTGAAGTTTTGAATTTCCCTCCCTTCAAACTCTATAAATAGGCCTCCATAGGCCTCTTTGAATAAGTTTTAGCAATCTGAAAATACTCCTCAAATATATAACATTGTTCCTCTCCAATTGTTGATCTTCATCTCTTCAAAAATACAAAAACCTTAGAAAATTATCAGAAAATCATAAAAATATCACTGTTTCATTGATTCTAATTCAAAATTCAAAGCTATACTTCTCTTCTATTTTGTTTTGGCGATCAAATGCTGCTGAACTTGAATTGTCTTAAGTCGAGTGTTATTCTGTTGTTTGATCTATCATCTGCTGGATTTAAGTCTGTTGATTTCGAAGCTATGGTTGAATTGCTGTGGAAATTTTGTTGCTGATTCCTATTAGTGTAATTGATCTAGAATCTCATCGATCTCCTTCTTTTTCCAGGTACACTTCTATTACCTGCTGATGTAGTTTCAAGATGAAGAGACGAAATAAAATGTTTATTTGCCATTTCAGTTCACTTTTATTTTTTACATTGATCTAATCTATGTGAAATTTAGCTAGAAATACTTGTATTCATTAGGAATAGTCAAATTGTAATCACACTGTTAATTTTCGGACTGTTATTACTATATTTGAATTCTGACTATGATGTATTTGTAATAATACTTTATAGAAATTAGAATCTATTATTAATAAGACAATTGTTAGATTTAGGACATTTTACAATCATTCTGCGATAAAAAATCGAAAAATTCTACTGTTTAGTTCTATGTTATAGAAATAATTTGATTATTAGAAATTGACAAATAAACAAAAACGAATATTTTACATACTTAATCCTTTAGCATTTCGGTAGTTAACCTTTACAGATTTGAATATGTAATTTCAATTGATAATAATAGTTAAGAGCTGATTATATTGATAGTTAATATGTAATGTTTTAATAATAAGTTTAGTTAGAAACAGTAAAGCCCAAATAGGAGTTCAGTATGTTTGCATTAGTTAATTTCTAGTAATAATTGTAACTTTAGTAATATCTTAGATCTTCTATAAAATTAGTAATTACACATATGTAACCTGATTTAGATCAATGTTTAACGTTGTTTGGTCAATGTTTGGGCTTAGAATAGCGTTCAAGAACGAGCAGCCCAGTTCAGGCCATGATGGCCTTAATAGGCCCAATCTTAATATTACATGCTCGTACGAGCAGGGTCATACCAGATTCATTTAAGCACGATTGTATTTTGTTCTATCCTTGGGCCAATTTCAAGGCCCAATAGATATGAGAGTTCAATAAATAAAAATTTTCAAATAGTTCTTAAATAATTAACTAGGATTTTCTTTCCTTTTAGATACAAAAACCAATAGAAAACTTAGTCAGTTTAGGCGTGACCTTTAATAATAAAATGAGACGAGCCTCGCCAAATCAAATATACAATCGCGGGCCCTCATTAGTTGCTTATTAAAATACTTAGTATCCGGGATAGGCCGTTTAGCGAATTTCACGGCCTTCCCAAAATATATAACACGTTAGCTACTTTAGGCACGATGTTTAATAATATTACTTTCCTAATACGGGTGTGCATTTTATGCAACCCAAATCCAAATCTCAACGAAGTCGAAATGTGTTAAAAGCCACAGGCGTACTGGTACGGTATGGTTCGAGATACATTTTCACGACGTTGCAATTCTTGTAAAAAATAAACAATGAATACAATAAAAGCGGTTTATTGATAAAAGGCACATAAAAAATAGAATATATATGGAAATCAGATAAAATCAAATATGACAGTTGAGCGACCGTGCTAGAACCACGGAATTCGGGAGTGCCTAACACCTTCTCCCGGGTTAACAGAATTCCTTATCCGAATTTTTGGTTCGCGGACTGTTAACAGAGTCATATTTTCCTTGGTTCGGGATTCAACCGGTGACTTGGGACACCATTAATTTCCCAAGTGGAGACTCTGAATAAATAAAAATAAATCTCGTTCCGACTGTCCTTTAGTTGGAAAAAACTCCTTTATTACGCCCTTCACGGGGTATATGAAACTTCGGGGTAAAATGAGGTGTGACAAGGTTCACTAGAAGATCCGAGTCTCCCAAGACCAAGACTTCCTGGACATCCATGTCTGCAGCTAGCCTTAAACCCAAAATGCATGCCTCATACTCAGCCATATTGTTAGTACAATAAAAATAAAGTTGGGCCGTAATAGGATAGTGATGCCCTGTTTTACAAATAAGCACAACCCCTATTCCAACTCCTTTCATATTTGCAGCCACATCAAAGAAAAGTTTCCAACCTGGTTTTTCATTCTATTCCAGTTCATCGATATGCATCACCTCTTCATCGGGAAAATAAGTTCTCAACGACTCATATTCTTTATTAACTGGGTTTTCGACTAAATGATCGGCCAACGCTTGGGCTTTCATTGCGGTCCGAGTCACATTGACGATGTCAAACTCCGTAAGCAAAATCTGCGACTTCGCAAGTCTTCCTATGGGCATAGGCTTTTGAAAAATATACTTCAATTGATCCAGGCGAGAAATGAGTGTAGGATGACAAATAATGTTTCAATTTTTGTGCTACCCAAGTTAGGGCACAACATGTCCTCTCAAGGTGAGTGTACTTAAACTTCTTGCTAAATTAGTAGATGGCCTGTTCCTTCTTGCCAGTGATGTCATGCTGACCCAATACACAACCAAACAAATTTTCCAGGACTGTTAAGTAAAGAATCAAAGGTCTCCCTAGCTCGGGTGGAACCAGCACAGGTGGGCTTGACAAGTGCCCCTTTATCTTATCAAATGCTTCTTGACACTCATCGGTCCACTTGACCGCAACATCCTTCTTTAGCAACTTGAAAATAGGCTCACAATTTGTCATGAGCTGAGCAATAAATCTGCTGATGTAGTTCAACCTCCCTAACAAACTCATCACCTCAGTTTTGTTCCTCGAAGGTGGCAATTCCTGGATGGATTTGATCTTTGATGGGTCAAACTCAATGCCTCGTTGGCTGACTATGAATCCTAATAATTTTTCGGATGGAACGCCAAATGCGCACTTGGCAAGGTTAAGCTTAAGGTTGTATCTGCGAAGTCTCTGGAAAAATTTCCTCAAATCTTCGACGTGGTCGGCCTGCTGCTTTGATTTTATGATCACATCATCCACGTAAACCTCAATTTCCTTGTATATCATATCATGAAACACAGGAGTCATTTCCCTCATGTAAGTTTCCCCAGCGTTTTTCAAACCAAATAGCATTACCCGATAGCAATAAGTTCCCCACGGTGTGATGAATGTCATCTTTTCTACATCTTCCTCATCCATTAAAATCTGATGATACACTGCATAGCAATCCACAAAAGATCCAATCTCATGCTTGGAGCAATTATCGATTAAAATATGGATATTGGGTAGTGGGAAGTTATCCTTCGGACTTGCTTCATTGAGATTATGGTAATCAACGTATACTCTGATCTTGTCGTCTTTCGTCGGTACTGGCACAACATTAGCTAACCAAACGGGATATTGTGTGACACGAATGACCTTTGCATCCAACTTCTTGGTGATTTCTTCCTTAATCTTCACACTCATATCAGTTTTGAATTTCCTCAATTTTTGCTTGACGGGAGGGAATGCCGGGTCAATGGGTAATTTGTGGACCACCAAATTAGTGCTTTAACCCGGCATGTCGTCATATGACCATACAAAAATATATTTGTATTCAATTAGTGCTTTGATTATTTCTTCCCTGATATTCAGTTCAAGATGACGCTTATTTTAGTTTCTCCGATGTTATCTGCGTCCTCTAAATTGATAGCTTCTGTATCATTCAGGTTGGGTTTGGGTTTTCCTTCAAAGTGTTTTAGTTCCTTACTAATCTCTTCGAAGGCTTCATCCTTATCATATTCTAATTCGTAATCACAATCTACTTCTTGAACTATTATTTCGGAATCAGATTGATTTTTAAGACTAGGCTGAGGATTCCTCATGCATACCATGTCATTAGAACCAGCATAAAAAGAACCGTATAGAAAAGAAAAGAAAACAAAAAAGGAAACTATCAGGAATGATGAAGAAAGGAAATTTCATTTCATTGAAGGATAAAAGATAACAAGGTTTGCACACTCAAACAGACTGAAAAATAAAAATTTGGATTACAACCCTGGAATAATCCAGACAAACTAAAGGAAAATCAAAGCAAACTACCAAGACTCATTCCGAGTGGGGAGAGGAGTAGCCTTCCAATTATTAAACTTTCATTTTTGGCCTGGCAAATTGTATTTTTGCGTTGCTAGAACCTTCTCCACTTTCCACCATGCTCACACCATCGAACAACTTCTCGAATCTTTCAATCAACTCTTTATCAAGATTAATCACAGAACCGGGAATTGTTGTTACTGGGCGACTTCTGGTACCGAGCTTAACAAATGATGTGGAGAGACATGGGATCGGCTTTGGAAGGAACCATGCCCTCTGTTTCAACTTTCTGGTTCTTTTTATGTCTGCGGCTGTGGGCTTGAATCCCAGACCAAATGTTCCCAGGTTTTTAGGGAGGTACACCGACTGTATGACCGTGTAGTGATGAACCCAAATGCTTGCCTGGTACAAAACCATTCTTTAACATTTTAAAGGCCACCATGACTGTGGCGGTTATCTTCGAATTTGGAATATATTTCCCCTCTGGAACTTTCTCGACCAATGTCGTGTCAAAAACCTTGTAGACCCACGGCCCCTTGTAATCTTCCACTGCAATGAATGGTACAATGGCATCGTTGTGAGCGCCCAAATTATCTTCTCTGTTTACAATTATTGCCTGTCTATCCCATTCAAACTTGACCATCTGGTGTAGTGTTGATGGGACTGCTTTAGCTACGTGAATCCATGGTCGACCTAACAACAGATTGTAGGAAACAGCTATATCCAGCACCTGGAACTCCATTGTGAACTCAACTGGCCCTATCGTCAGCTCTAGCACTATATCACCAACTGAATCTTTGCCTCTACCATCAAATCCCTGCATACATATACTATTCTTATGAATCCTCTCATCTTCCACTTTCAATTTGCTCAGAGTGGAGAGAGGGCAAATGTTTGCGTTGGAACCATTATCGACCAATACCCGGGCAACCACGGAGTCCTCACATTTCACCGTAAGGTAAAGAGCACTATTGTGCTTAGTACCCTCTACGGGCAATTCATCATCGGAAAAAGTGACTCTGTTTACTTCAAAGATCTTGTTGGCTATCTTTTCCAAATAGTTCACAGAGATTTTATTAGGTACGCGAGCCTCATTCAAGATTTTCATTAAAGCTCGATGGTGCTCGTCTGAGTGGATTAACAATGACAGTAGCAAAATTCGAGCATGCATCTTTCTTAATTATTCCACGATAGAATAGTCCTGCACTTTCATCTTCCTCAAAAATTCCTCTGCCTCTTCTTCAGTTACAACTTTCTTCACTGCCACTGGGTTATCTTTGAAGGTTTTAGCTTTTCTTCACTCCTCGGGGCGAAACATCTTCCCGAGTGAGTCAAACCCTGGGTTTCACATACTTCTTCTCTGACTTCTTTCTCTTTGTAAGTCACTGTCACCCGTTCGTAATTCCATAGAATAGCCCTGCTGTTGACTATCGGTAACTGGGTTACCGGCTTGATAATGACATGATCTGTGTGGGCGCCCTCCATGATTACAACAGGTTTTCTTGCCACTCCTGGCGCAACCACTTTCATCCTTTCTTGCTTTGCTGCAACCTCGCTTGAAGAACCCTTCTTAACTATCATAGATGGTTCACCATTTCTCTTGCTCGACTTGAGCACTGACTTCTCACTTGTTGATTGTTCAACTGTCTTGACCTCACTGGACCGAATCATCATGATAGTCTGCGATGGTTTCTTAGGCTCCCCTCCCTTATGCACTATTTCAATCATATTTGTCTCCTAATGGGCTGACATCGAATTCTGGTTGATATTGAGCATCTCGAGAGCTTGAACTTCAATCTAATTGGTATCAATAAGCTCCTAGATAGCATTTTTTAGGTGCCAGCACTTCTCCGTTTCATGACCCGGAGTGCCAGAACAATTCTCGCAGCTTACAGAATAATCCAGATTTTTTAGGGGAGGATTTGGCAGTTTCGACTCGATTGGCCTTAGCATATCCAATTGTCTTAGCTTGTCGAATAAACTGGTATATGAATCTCTTAATGGAGTAAAGGTTTTCTTTTTCTACAACCTCTCACCCTTAAATGCTTGGTTGGGCCGAAAACCTGGTCCAGGAGAATTTTGATAAGCTCGTGGGGGTAGGTAAATGTTTTGTGGAATGGCGCACGCCACTGTGCATGGGCTGGAGATTGGTTGTATGTTTGTGCGTAGCAGAAAAATAAGGGTCCGGTGGTGGGTAATAGTGTTGGGGTGGATTATATGGGGTATGGGGGTAAGTTTGGTGGTGGGGTCGAGGCTAATTATAGTGGTGAGATGAGCCTCTCGGTCCGAACAAGTTTCCTGAATCAATCATTGCCACATCCTCTCTCTTTTTCTTTCCTATCATTCCTCCAGTGCCACCCTGAATAGCCTGGGTGGTTGCCTTAATAGTTGAATAGCTCATGATTTTATTCGACTTGAGCCCCTCTTCTACCATACCTCCCATCTTCACTACTTCATTGATAAATTCTCCTATAGTTCAGACCAGATGGCCATAGTAAGTAGGTTCTAAGGCCTGTAGAAAATAATCTACCATCTCACTTTCTTTCATCGGAGGGTCCACTCTTGCTGCCTACTCTCTCCAACGGAAACCATACTCTCTGAAACTTTCACTGTGTTTTTTCTCCAGTTTTGTCAAGGATAGTCGATCCGGAATGATCTCGAGATTGTATTGGAAGTGACAAGCAAATGCCTGGGCTAGATCATTCCATGTATACCACCTTCCGTGATCCTGCCAAGTGTACCACACTAGCGCCGATCCACTCAGACTTTGACTGAAATATGCCATTAGCAATTCATCTTTCCCTCCAGCTCCCTTCATCTTGCTACAAAAACCTCTCAAGTGCGCCACTGGGACACTGTGCCCATCGTATAAATCAAACTTGGGTATCTTAAACCCCACCGACAATTGTGCATTCGGAAACAGACATAGGCATTGTAAGCCACACTTACTTGACCTCCCAGACCCCACATGTCTCTGAATGATTGTTCTAACCTTTTAACTTTCCCAAGCATCTCCTCTTGTTCGGTATTTTTGGATGGTTTCTCAGCTTCTATTAGGAGATCAAAACGAGGAGTATAAGCTTCTGAAGCTTTGAAAGTGGGCTCTGAGGGGTAGTATTGGTTATCCTGGGCTTCGAACACATGCTTACTGGAAAATCGGTGTAGTGTAGTGGGTGGGGATGCTACAAAGACAGGAGTGACTGGGGGAGGAGGCTACGAAACTGGTTTGGGCGGTGGAGCTTGCAGGGTTTGGGAGGTGGTGCCTTGGTAGTGATGGTAATAGGAAATCCTACAGATGGATCAATAGTAGGATATTCCTGGGTTTGAGCCAATGGCAGGATAAAAACAGGGTTAGCGGGGTAAGCTGGTGGTGGTTTCCCTTTTTCCCAGGCCTGGTACATTTCGGCCATCTGCTGTTTCAACTTAGACATCTCTTCTTTCATTGCATTAACATTCAACTCTTTTACCTTTCTAGAAAGATTGATGACACTCGCATCAAGTTCCTTGTTGGCCATGATCAATTTGTTTTTGGAACGGGTGTTGTATGGGTGAGTTGCTAGAATGCCACACAGACTAACCACCTTCCTGTTACTTGACGACAACAACAAACTTGTTAGTGATTAGGGTTTAATAGATAGGCAACCGTACATTTGTGCAATGGAATGCACCTAAGCAATTTAAACATTTCTATCATGTATTTGCTTGGTTGCTTGTGTCATCCCGGCTTTTCCTATTTATGACCTCTCCTTTTATTGTCACTCATGCCTTTCTTTATCGTTTATATTCTCTCATTTCGCCCCCTTTTCATTTTATTTCTTTTTCTTTTGGTTATGATCGAATCTTATGGAGATTGCCTACGTATCATGACCCCGCATGAATCAGATCTTTGCATAGTTCTGGTGGATAAATGTAAAAATAAAATGTTTTGGAATTTTTGAATTTTCCATAAAAGGAAAATGCGTTTATTACAATGACACATTTTATTGCAAAACTAACAAACTCTAAAAGACTCTAACAATAAGATGAAAATACTGCCTTAAAAATAGACTAACAGACTCCGACTAAAAGAAATACAGAATTAAAAACAAATTGACAGACTCCAACAGAAAGAAAATACAGATTCAAAAAAAAAAATCATGAATACATTAATGCTTCAAATGCTCCTGGGGCCTGTGGGACATCGTTCGGTCTTGTCATGGCCTATATGCGAGATCCCTCTGCAACCACTCCAAATCACTCATTATTTGGAAAACATACGTCATCACTGCAACGAAGAAAATGGTACGAGTCATGTCCTCGCACGCTTGGCATTTCACAACAATGTAGTCAACAATGGCTCTGATCCTCTCTCGAATTCTACCCTTTTCCTGAAGCAAATGCCCGACCTGTTGATTCTGGGCTTTCAACACCTGAGTGTCGTGATGGTTTTGGTTTTGCAACTGTTGCATTTCTTCCTCCATCTGAGCCATCAAATCATAACAGTGTTCCCTATCAGCTTTAAAGTCTCGGGCTTGCTTGGCCATCTCATTCTCGAGGGTAGTTACTTTTCTCTTCAGATTGGTGATTATCTTCATAATTCCTTTTCATTTGTTGCACAGACTGTGCTCGCCCTTCCAGTTGAATCTGAATTTTTGCTAGACTCGCCTCAGACTTTTCTAGGTCATCTTGACATTTATAGGCTTTCTTTCTTAGACCGTCTATAAGCCTTTCATCCGCTCGGCTTCTTTCCGGTTTCTAGTAGCTACTCTCATTTTCTGGATTTTCACTTTGAGGGCCTCATTTTCCTGAGTTAGCTTTTTCCTTTCACCTTTATCTGCAGCCGCCTGGATACTGTTGCCAAACTTGAGGTCCCTGATTTGTCCTTCTAACTTACTTATTTTAGCCCTATAGATTTCTTCTTTTGCTAACCAACCCCACTACTTTTCTGAGTCGTTGGTGAATTGCTGGACATGAGATCTCTTAGCAGGTCTCTCGGGAATCTGAAACCTTTTGCCAAACAAAATAGCGTACTTGGGGTCTACCTCACATTTGGCTAAATCCCGAACCATGGTCTTAGGTTCTAGGAATCTGCATTGATTCCACACCTGGCAAACCCTTCCTTCCGGAAATGTGGCCTTTGGGCTTAATTCTATGACATGTTTACTCAAATCTTCGTTGCGAGGAATGGTTTGAAATCTGCCCAGTTGACGCAACACTCTGTGAGGAGCATACAACTGGATGCTCCAGATGCCTATAAGGAGGAGGTAACACACCTCATCTGACATGTATACTGCTTCGGTGACAGGAAGCCAACCAAACGCCCATTCAATTTTATCGGCAGTCAAAGAATTCAAGAGTGCAAACCAAGCCTCAACACCCTCAGGAAAAGCAATACCCACCATTCGACTTTCAAATTCGTTGATGCATTTCAAATCGGTCAAACCAAGGTTCATGTATCCAACATGGTGGCAGAGATGCTCCTGTATCCACAATTTTAGTAGTAAGTTGCAGCCTTGGAAGAACTTCCCCCCTTCCCACCAAATGGTCAAAGCTCGTTAAATTTCAGACAAGATTAGGGGAACCATGGTACCATTAGCTTTCTTGATTGCAACTAATGTTGTACGGTGGGCCAGGCTTGGACTGGGCTCGGACCGGGCCCGCAGTCCTAACGGGCTAAATGGGTCAGGCCTGGTGTGCCGATCCTTAATGGTGCAAAAAGCCCGGGGCGGGCCGATTATTATATTGAAGCCCACGAGCCCGGGACCGGCTGGCGGGCCTGGGCTGGTCTTACCGGGCCTCAACGACTATTTTTTAATTTTTTTTTAAATATAGCAACGGACAAAAATTAAAAAAGTAGCCTTTGGGCTGCAATTTTGATCGTTTGAAAGTTTCAAAAATAACCAGTTGGCCCCCAAACTTTATTTTAACCCCAACCTTTATATAATTACACTTTTTCCCAATTCTCAACTATAAATACCCCCTGATTCTTTCATTTTTACTCACCAATTCATCAATATCTCTCAATCTCTCTCAATCTATATCTAATTTCTCTCCTATAATTGCTTATTTTATTATTGCAATTTCGTGAAAAATTGT
>MU742448.1:56324-77366 GCA_026770625.1 Nicotiana glauca
AATTTTTTTACTCAAGTAAGAGAACAAAATAAGGCTAAGTGTAAGATTTATGGGAAATTGCTGGCGCATAAATATACTGGAGAACGTAGCGGCACGAGTAGTTTGACTAGGCACATACTAACACACCCTAGAGATAAAGTTAGATATTTACAAATGAAAGCGCAACAAGAGCGGACAAGTGTAGATACTGCGGTTAACCCTAGTACAGGCTCAAATCTAGTTCAACCTGGAATTAACACTGTGACCGGAGGTATTTATATTACGATCAAAATAAAGATCATGAAGAATTAGCAAAGATGGTTACCGTTATGTTATTACCCTATACTTTTCCTTCTAATCCTAATTTTGTGCATTATATTAGAAAAGTTTGTAATCCTACTTATAAAGGTTGGCCTCGCGCAACAGTTAAGAGCGATATTTATAAATATAAACATGAATATGAACAATATTTGCGGTATTTATTTACTCATATAACTAATCGGATTCCTCACCTTTGGTACTCAAATATTTATTAGGCTTTAGATATTTCAAATGAGGAATTTGCTACACTATGCAAAAGCCTCAATTAAAATTAATGCTCAAACAATTTATAATGCTTATCAACTTGCCTTAGATCATGCTACGCCAAATGTTCTAGCCCCTACTTCGTCTAGTTCACAATCGTCAAAAAGAGTTGCGGGCTTAAAAGCACTTAAATCTTGGACGGAGTTAAGGGGTTCTCAAGGTGATAATTATGATGAAACTTCACATCTAAATAAGCTTCAAGTTTATTTGTCGCAGGGACTTGAAAAGGAGAATCCAGACGGCACTTTTGATCTTTTGGAATGGTGGAAGTCAAGGGAAAAATATTTTACGATTCTTGGAAGGATGGCTCGGGATATTTTAGCTATTCAAGCTTCAACGGTTGCATCAGAGAGCACTTTCAGTCAAGCAAGACTACAAATAGGTGATCATAGAGCATCTATGAGGGAGAGCTTAGAAAAATCAGTGTTGTTTGGAGATTGGATCCGCTCGGAAAGAAGAAACTTTGGACTTGCAACATCACAACCGGAGGTAGATGAAGCTTATGAAGAAATGATAGCGGAACTTGCGGAGGATGCTGCTTCGCCCGGAAGTGGTGATGAACAAGCTTCTTTTCCACCACCACCAACGGAACCTCCTCCGAACCTTGAAGGATTTATGAGATTTGTTAGAGATACAATGTAGATTATGTTGTAACTTGTACTTTGGCACATCTTCTTTAGTTTTTTTTTTTACTTTTAATGGTGGTATTAGTACCTTGTTGTGCTCATTCCATTTGGGGGAAGAAGACTAAGAAAGATATGCCATTTTTTGTAATAAAAATTATAAGACATGCCTTTGAATATCTCTTTGCAATATCTTTTTGTCTTTAATTTGTAATTTATTTTAAGCTATAATATATATACATAACATACAATATATAATACAACAAAATATATAAGAGAATATATATACATAACATACAATATATACTACAAGAAAATATATAAGGGAATACATATATATAACATACTATATATATATACACACACACACACACATAGTATATATATATATATATATACTACAAAACATTACAAGAAATTATATTTGAAAATATATATACATAACATACTATATATAGTATAGTATACTATATATATATTATATATTATATATACTATATACTATATATACTATATATACTACAAAACAAGATTTTTCAAAATGAGGGCCCCACCAACAATGACAACCAACGGTCATATTGCACAAATAGCCCTTTTTTCAATTTACAAAACTAACCTTCTCTAACACTGTAAATACCCCCTCCCTCTTCTTCATTTCAATACTCAATACTCATTTCTCAATCTAAATTTCTCTCAATCTCTCAATCTCCAATTTTCAAGACTTCAAGTCTCAATCTCAATTTTCAAGTTAAATCATGTCTCGTTCAGAAAGAGTGAGCTTATTTGTTTCGCAATACTATAAAGTGCTTGAAGAAAATGAACCAGGCCAAATATTAAAGTGCAAGAATTGTGGTAAAGTCGTAAATTTTTGTTCAGGGTCTGGCACAGGCAGTTTAATGAGGCATATAAAGTATTGTCTTGAGCATCATCCGGAAATTCGTATTTAAGATTTTTCAACAATTTGTGTTATTTTAAAATTATTAAACGTATTTATGCTTCATGTTGTACTTTGTTATTAATTTATTATGCATGCCAATTTAGTTTTACTATTGTTTGGTTATTTTACTTTTTAGTCAAGCACTTTAATAATTAGATTTTTATATTATATATACTACATATATTTATATAGCCATGTATAAGAGCAATTTATATGTATACATACATATATGATTTACAAGAAATTGCCTTAAACAAACAAAATTTTAAAAAAATACCCGAAAATAAAAAAGCCCGTTAGGCCCGCTAAGCCCACTAGCCCGGCCCATTTAGCCAGGACCATATGGGCTTAGGCCCGTCACAGACCGGTTCCACCCATTGAACCTACGAAGCCCGGGACCGCGAAGCCCGGGACCGCCAGAGCCCGGGCCCGTTAAGCCCGGCCCGGCCCGGCCCACCATACAACCTTAATTGCAACATCAACCATTCCTTGAGGCCCAGTTCTATGTGGCTGTCGTCTTGTGGACAGATTACAGTACCAAATAATGCTACTATAAAAACTAAACCTCGCCTTGCCTCTTACTTATCTTTATTTCCAGCATGAGTCAAACCAGTATTTGGTGCTTCGAAGCCTTTGGGTTACCATAGTGATGATACAAGAACTGGAAAGTGCAACATCCTTTAGATAAATTGCTATCCTGAATGTCTTGGCTAATACTCAACATGTTCAAGAAATTTGTGTGGAGATACCGATCTTGGTGATACAGGGTAAAGACTTCTAAGGTTTCATTTGAGGCTGGCGTAACCCGCAATTTCCTCTAGAGTGGGTGTGAACTCAAAGTCAGAAAAACGGAACACATTGTGAGTGATATCCCAAAAAGGTATGAGGGCCTCAATCACATCGAATCTTGGCTTGATGTTCAGAAGTCCGGTAAGGCCACCCAAAACTTTGACCAAAGTTTCTCTATTGTCTTTCCCTAAATCGTTCGACCACATGTGGAGCTGTAAAGGGATCTCTTTAAGAGCTAAAAAGGGTTCATTTTCATCTGTGCTCATCCTGCACATTTATAAGGGTGATTTAAATAAAAATCAAGACTCATTTTGACTCAAAAAGTCACTATTTTCAAAATTTTCATAAAAATATCCGGCTTTGTCAATGTGGCCTTTCAACACTTCGATGAAGAAGATTTTAAAGGTTGTGTTTTCTAACCGGCTAAAAACTTTCAAAAATGACCAAAGGCGGTTGTTCTTGCAAAAACGGTCTTCCGGTGCCCTTTTGGGGACATTCGGCAAATTTTGGACAAGAATGACATCGCCTTACTTATGGCAAAACAACGACATTTTATGTACCCATATTTTTATTATTATTATTTTTTATTTATTTATTTTCTTTCTTCTTTTTTTCAAAAATAGTTAGACCCGATGTGGGTTGCCTACGTATCCCACATCCGGTGAGAATCAAACTTACGTAGTTCCGCCACACTTGACAAAATTAAAAAAACCAACTATTTTTCAAAAGGAAAAAAATATATATTTTTGGACACTGATTTTTCAAAAAAAAGAGTAATTATCTCTCTGAGTCCTCACATTGACTTCTTTTTCTTTTTTTTTCCAATTCTCCTCTTAATTATTCAAAGGACGGTCAATATGCAAATCCAAGTCAAATAAATGCACAAGTAACAAGTAAGATGTATCAGGATAGTCTTTTCATTTTTGGTACACCTGTCCTAGACAGACCCAACCCCTGTGTTGAGCCTCCAAAGTCAAATGCACGTGATGTAAAGAAACGTTCCTACTAGGGATCCGGCATGTGGCTTTGTTATACTAGATTTAAAACCTGGGTTTATTGTTCTAAACCTGGCTTACCCGAGCAGACAGCTCGAGCCGAGAGGGGGGGGGGGGAGCGTATCAGAAATACAGAAGCTTCACCGGCTTTGCAACTTGTCCGAACTTCGTTCTAAAATTGGAATGACTCTAACAGAAAAGAAGTCACACAAAGTGCACACTTCCCAGATGATTTAGAAGACTTAGAGAGAAGAAGGGATTCGTAGCAATTTATATACAATTTAGCAATATCAAAGCGGTAAAAAGTAACATTTAGCACATTAGATTCAAACATGTAATAAAAATCAGATAATAATTTAAAGCCAAATATAACAATTATTCCAAGCTCGAATTCTTGAACCCTGAAGGAAAGTTCTAGGTTGACAATCCCCAGCAGAGTCGCCAGATCTGTCACGCCTCCTTTTTCCTACACCCCTGTAAAGGAGATAAGGGAGTTTTTTCAGTTAAAGGACAATCGAAACGAGATTATATTTATTAAAATTCAGATTCACCACTTGGGATATTTATGGTGTCCTAAGTCACCGGTCCGAATCCCGAATTGAGGAAAAGATTGACTCTGTATTACAGTCCGCGAACTAAAAATCCGGATAAGGAATTCTGTTAACCCAGGAGAAGGTGTTAGGCATTACTAAGTTCCGTGGTTCTAGCACGGTCACTCATCTATTATAATTGGCCTATTTATCTAATTTTAGAACACTTTCAAACCTATGTGCATTTTTACTTTTAAAACGCTTTTATTCATTTTTAGGAAGATTTCAATGTTATACAAAATACGTCTTTGGATCACGCCACATGAAATGCACCCGCAATCTGTGACATATTTCATTTAATATTTTTTGAATTTGGATTTGGGTCACATGAAATGTACACCCGAATTTAGGAAAGTAATATTATTAGAATAACGCGCCGAAACAACTACGTGTTTTTAACTTTGCGAGGGACATGAAAATTTTCTAAATGGCACGCCTCGAATTCTAAGGGTTTTAAAAGAAATAATTAAATGACCACACATTGTGATTTTATTTGGCACGACGCACCTCAATTCAAATTAAAAGACTTCTAGATTTAATTTTTTGAGGGTCATGACTATTTGTGTTCTCTAATATGGCTCACCTCCACTATTTGAAAGCTCAATTAATTAATTCAAGGAGGCTTGCGGAACTTCTAATTATTTAATTGAAATCTCGATCCTACTAATTAGCTGGCGTTCGTCAGATTGAAAGGCCCAACAACTCAAAATCAAACTGCCTCAGCGAATAGCCATGAGTCGAATCCATTCCAATTACCTTCAGGATTAGGCCCAAATGAGCCCAGCTCTTACTGAGGGGTAAGCGTTCAAGTACACAAGTGTGTCATTGAATCTGAGACCAGGCGTACATTGTTTGTGGCCAACTTTAGGCCCAAAGTTTTCAGAACCAATAATTGATAACCCATTTAAAAGCAAATCAATCAAGGCTATGAACATGTAATAGGGCAACTTCTGAATTTGCCCATTTAAACTCAAGGTGACCAAGCTCACAATTCTGAAATTTAAAAGACTACCAAACTCAATAATTATTTAACCATCATGCTTTCCATATTTGAGTTTATTTAGACCTACGTTCAGAACATGTAATCGACAAAAGAGATCCAACGAAATTATTCAGCTTAACAAATAAGAATTTAAACATTAACCTAAAACTTAACAGGATTATAAAACATCACATGCAGTTCCGAACATTATCAAGCTAATGCTTGGCATTTTGACAGCTTCAAAAGGAACCTATACTAAACAATGTTGATATCAATAGAGAATAAGCAAACATCTAATGCTCGAGCACTCTAATCATTATTCTACTACAATAGCCCTTTTGAAGTCCTTTGGTACAAAAATCTGAACTCAGATTCATGCAGACCACTAATAACTTAAAGCACATGACTTGTCTACATTGAAAATGAGCTTAAACTGAAACAGAAATGAATTAACTACGAGGAGAACCAAGACTAGCTGTGAAATTCGAAGGTTTTCATAAATGAAAAAGACATTTAATAAAACTAATGTTCTTTGTATTTCACACATCAAGTAAAACAAACTGGTGCTTCTCTATTTCATATGCCAAGGAGATGAACAATACCTGAATGGAACGAAAACAAAACCACAGATTCAGTTTCAAAGTTAGGAAGAAAACAAATAGCAACAGCAGATCATAGATGAAACAGCATCAACAGGAATCAGCTCCCAACCAGCAATGGAATAGTAAATCAAAACAGCCAAACTCAAACCAAAACTTTCAAAACCTAAACTCAGTCTTTTCAAACCAGAGAGCAAAATTATAAGGTTTCAGTCAATTTGAATTAAAATCTGGAGATGAATGAACAAAACCAAGCAAAACGTCAATAATTTTCCCAAAGAAACTGAAGAAGATTGGAAATTAGTTTAGAATTCTTAAGAAAAACCATCCATTTGTGTTTTTTGGATCCCTTTCACTTTCTCTCTTGTTCTTTCTCCGTCCTTTTTTTTATCTCCTCTAATTTTCAGCCTCTAAATAGGCATCAAGTTAGTGCAATTTCCATTACAAATCCCCTTTTCTATTTTTAATTGTATCCACTCAAACATTTAGTGCATTTCTAACCCTACCACTTATTAGAATCTTCTTAAGTAGGTACAAACCTATTTTTTAATAAACAAACATCAAACTACCCCTTAACACCCCCATTAATTACCCTTCCAGCCCACAATGGGTATGGGTCAAATAGACCCCAAGGGCTTATTGGATGGAACGGGCTGCCTTTCTTTAGTGCAAGTGGGTCTGAAGAACCCTTGGCCCAAACAAATTAATTCAAGGTCTTCTGTAAACAACAAAAGAAACACATATTTGGTCCAAACATTTAAACACGAATCTGAACTAAGCGATTGACTAATTATATAATTAAGCAGGAAAATTAACTAAGCTATCCAAAGTAATTAACACACTAAAGCGATCTCAAACAAACAAACAAATAAATAAATAAATAACTCTAAAAACAGGACGAGCATCTAAAGAAGCTGATTTCAAACAGAGTTTCAACAATCAATTTGCCCTTAAATAAAACTCAGAGATCACAATAAGAAGGGAAGGGAGGAAGAAAAGGAAAAGCAAATCAAATGAGGGACACTTACTGAAGAAGCAGAAGCGGACAACAAAATATTCAAACCTCGCTCCTTTTTCGACTAACAAGAGTCGTTTCTTCCAAGAGACCTGGCCTCGCATGGCTTCGGCTGAGTCTTTGTGAGAAAAAAGACTCCTGAGAATCTCGAACTAGACAGAGAAACTGAACCGGAGAGAATTAGAGACCAGGCTGAGGACACCGGGTCTTTCAAATGTTAGATCTGCAATTCCGGCGAGTGAATGAGAGTTCGTGGAAAATTGGTTGGGCATCTGGTATGAGAAGGGGATGGGTATTATAGGATGCTAACATGATGGATTTTAGAGGGGTTAGGGTTTTTGGTCAAACCTTCAGTCGAAGATTCAAACTATTTAGGCTGGATTCGAGGTAAACGGGATAGGGATTTGGAATGAGGGGAGCGAGGGGGTCATGGGGTGTTAGTTTAGGGCTGAGAGGAGGTGGCACCACCACCCTAGCGCGTTGAGGAAATGGTTGCGACTCTAGGGTTTTGCAAGGCGTTTCTGAAGGGAGATTAAGGGAGATGAAATGGGTGGGGGGGGGGTTACTGTTCCGACACTAGTATATTAAACCCTCCCCACTTCCCCACCGTTGCTTTGAATAACATAGAGGGCCCAGATCTGTTGGCTTATCTAAACGGGGTCATTTGGTTTAATGATGGGGGAGACCTGGTCCCGGGGTGGCTTTGGGCTTGGTTGAACGGGTTTTACGGGGAAATGAATTGGGTTGGTGTAAGACTCTAAACACTTGGCCCAAATATGATTGCTTCATTCTTTTTTTTTCTAAATTAAAAAAAAAATCTGAATTAAATCCTAGAACCTAATTAACCTATCACAAACACTAATTTAACCTAAATAATAATTGTTACAATTAATAAATTAAAAAAAAAACTACTCAAAAATCAAAATTAAAATTAAAAGGTGCAAATTAAACTATTTTTGTGTTTTTCCATTTTTGTAAAGCAGCTTAATTAATAATTAATTCTTAAAAATGCAAATTTAAATCCTAAATGCAAATGCAATATATTTTTGTTTTTTCATGAATTAGATAAAATAAACACAATTAACATGCACAGACAATATGCAAATGATAACAGAAAATGCCAAAAAAATCCACAAAATTACAAATAGTGGAAATTTTATTTTATTTTGAATTTATGGGAGTAATTCATATAGGGTAAAAATCACGTGCCCCCTGCCCCTCGTAGGAGCCGCCACTGAGGGCTCGGGCTGCTGATCAACTGATGAAGCGTTATGTGTTCTCGCCATCTGCGAAAGAACAGAGTAGAAGTTCAATTAGCATTAAGAAATCAAATCGCACGATAGAGAAGAATAGTTGTGAAGTTATTCCTAAACTTAATAGCCTCTGGGGGGATAAGCACAGACGTCTCTGTACTGATCCCTTAGACTATACCTAGCTTGTTCATGAATTGCGAGACCTAAGCAACCTAGTGGTCTAGTACCAATTTGTCACGACCTGGATTTTCCATCGTCGGGATCGTGAAGGTGCCTAAATCTTGAATGCTAGGCAAGCCAATGGAAACAGTTCTAACACATTAATCTTTAATCAAGAACAGAAATTAACAGTATTTAAAACTAAATAGATATGAAATACAAAAATTTTATAACAGATTAAATACTCTAATACGAGAAGTGTCACAATCCACAAACGTCTAAGAATTTCTACAAACACTGATTTCAAGGAAAATACATCTATTTTTCGAAATAAATGAAAACAGGAATCTAAATAGAGGGAGGGGACTCAAGGGTTTGTGAACACCGGCAGATCTACCTTGGGTCTCCTGTGGACTGAAGGCAACAACCCAAACTCTGATCAGTATGGTCCTATACCGGGATCTGCACAGAAAGTGCAGAGTGCAGTACAGTACAACCGACCCCATGTATTGGTAAGTGCCGAGCCTAACCTCGGTGCAGTGACAAGGCTAGGACACGACAATAATACAAACATGTGCAGTTAAACAATATACTAACAAAATAACAATTAATAGAAGCTAAGCAGAAACAAATAAAGAATCACCACAGCAAAGGAACTTAACAGCTAAAACACCTTGAATCAATAATAACAAATAAACACAGCAATAGAAAATGATGCACGGCATCACCCTTCGTTCTTTTACTCTCAACCTTACAAGTAATCCATAATAGAAACGTGCACGGCATCACACTTCGTACTTTAACACTCAGCCTCACCAGAAAATCAATAATGAATACGTGCACGACATCAACCTTCATGATTTAACACTTAGCCTCTCCAAATAATTAATAATGGATATGTGCACGGTATCACCCTTCGTACTTTAACACTCAGCCTCACCAAATAATCAACAATGGATACGTGCACGACATCACCATTCGTGCTTTATCACTCTTCCTTACCACATAAGCAAACAACAGAAACAATAACAACCCGGCAAGGGCATCATAATTAAACAACTTTGTTTCATCACTTAACTTCACAACATGAATCTCAATTTGATCCAATACTCAACCAATATCCAAAAGCCAGGAAAAACATAATAAAACTTGTTTAACATGAATGATAACCAGTTTAAGCAAGAACAGTACGAATAAAGAAACACAACGGCCACAAGTATAAAAATCACTCACATGCTATGCCCCGACAACAACAACAATGTGTAGATACTCATCACCTCACCTATATATCGTACTTAAAAATTAAACTTGTAGCAAATAAGGCAACAACACCTAATCCCCCAAGCTAAGGTTAGCCACAACACTTACCTCGATTCCACGGCCAAACTCAAGCCTCAAATACCACTTTTTCATTAGTTTCCACTTCCAATCCGCATGAATCTATTCATAATTAACTGATTAGCATCAATTAAAGCCAAAGAAACCAATTCTAACGCACAATTATAGATTTCCCAATTCCCAGAAAAGTCAAAAATTTGACCTCGGGCCCGCTTGGTCAAAACTCAAGGTTCGAACCAAGACTAAATTGCCCATTCGTGCACGAGCCCAAATATGTAATTAGTTTTAGAATCCGACCCCAAATAGAGGTCTAAATTTCTAAATTTGTAAAATTCCATATTCTCCCAAAATACCTAATTTCTACCCTTAAAGAACAAGATTTAGGCCTAGAAATCTAGTGGGTGTTGATGGAAATTGAAAGAAATGAGTTTAAGAACACAAACCTATGATTTGGTGTTGAAATACCTCTTCAAAAATCACCCAAGGTCGAGTTTTAATGGAAGAAATATGAAATTACGGAAGACTCCCATTTTTTATTTTGTTTTTAAAACACTGGACAGACCTTCTTCGCTTTTGTGAGAGGCCCGTCGCATTCGCGAAGCTCCGGTCCTAGTGACCTTCGCGTTCGCGAGACACTCTACGCGTTTGCGAAGGTATATCCCACCTACCTTTGCATTCGCGAGCCGCTTGCCGCGTTCGCGTAAAGTATCATTCCCCTCCCCCAGTTCCCATTCTTCGCGTTCGCGAAGGGTTATACCCCCACCTCTTCATGTTCGCGACCAGTGCCTCGCATTCGCGTAGAAGGATTTCTCCTCCAGACCGACCTACTCTTCGCGTTCGCGAGGGTTGCTTCGCGGACGCGAATAAAGATACACCTATGCCTGCAACAACAAAACAACAGAAATCTCTAATTCCAAAACACCTCATAGCCTATCCAAAACTCACCCGAGCCCTTGGGGCTCAGACCAAAGATGCACACAAGTCTAAAAATATCATACGGACTTGCTCGTGCGATCAAATTGCCAAAATAACATCTTAAACAACGAATTTAACTTCAATATCATGGAATTCTCAAGAACACTTAAAGTTTTTATTTTCACAAACGAGAGTCCGAATCACGTCATATAAACTTCGTTTCTTTCCAAATTTCACAGACATGACTTAAATACCATATTAAACATGTACCGGGCTCCGAAACAAAAATACGGGATCGATACCAACAAGTCAAGCATTATTAAATTTTTAAAACCATTATATTTTCAGTTTAATAATTTTCTTCAAAAATTTATTTCTCGGACTAGGGATCTCGAAATTCAATTCCGGCATATTCCCAAGTACCATATTTTTCTACGGACTCTCCGGGACCATCAAATCACGAGTCTGGGCATGTTTACTCAAAATGTTGACCAAAGTCAACTTAAAATAAATTTTAAAGGCAAAATTTAATATTTTCTCAAATTTGCGCATAAAGGATTTTCGGAACCCTGCCGAATTGGCACGCAAATCGAGGATAAAGAAGATGAGGTTTTGAAGACCTCGGAACCCCGAATTGGATTCTAAAACACGAGATAACCTTTTGGGTCATCAAAGTAATAAAGTAAAGTCATTTTATTTCTATCTTGTTTCTTGTCTGAACGATAATTGAGTTTATCGTCTGAAAGTTAAATAAGTACTTCAAATGCTAGTGCCGTAATGAACATGAGACGTCCTCTTCAAGAGCACCGTAAATATAAGAGGGCCCTCTCTTATAAAACCCTCACGTTAAAGGATTGATCTCGGAAGAATTTGTGCACGAAATCCAAATACTAAATAGAACCCTCACGTTAAAGGGTTGTTTTGAGAAGAACTTATGCCCCTAATCCAAATACTGCGGGGAAAAATACTCTCGAAGCCTCGCATATATTGGCGCAAAAAACTTGCAAGAATACTTAAATGAAAAAGATGCAAAGAGCAAAATTTGTGCAAACACTTAAATGAAAAAAAGACACAGAAGAGCAAAACTTGCACAAACACATAAATGAAAACAAACGCAAAGAGTGAAACTTGCACGAATACTTAAACAAAAAGTGTGCAAAGAGAAAAGCTTCCTCGACACTTGAACGAGAAGATACTTCTATTTAAAATAAAATGTTCCAAACAATACAAGTACAAAAGTTTAAAACTGAAAGCAAAAACTAAGTTGCTGCATCTTCGGGGCCCGTAGGAAGAGAAGCATTTGCGCCCCTAGGATAGGTGGGCGGATCTATTGTCGGTTTGATATCTTGGCCTTCATCATTTTCGCCTTTTGCATCATCACCTTCCGGTTTTTCTTTAGTTCCCGAGAACTTAGAACCAGAACCAGACAAACTGGTAGCATCAGGCCGGACCAAAAGACCCCTTTTTGTAGTTGGCTCTAGCTCCCGGGCCTTAACAATTTCGGCATCAAAGTCAATGACACCCACTTTGGCCTCTCCCAAGGTTTTTCTCCTCAAGCTGTATATAGCATGTATTTTTTCAATAATGAGGGAAGCCACTCTGCTCCGAAGTTCTACTTTAAGCTGGCCAACATTAGCAGAAAGGTTATCCCGCGCGGATCTGGCAGCCCAAAGGCTGATATTAAGGTCGCAAATAGTGGATTTGAAAACTCTATTGTGATCGATGGTCTTCTTATGCTTCTCCTCCAACTAGGCATACTTCACCTCGGCATCAGTAACTTATTCAGTTTTAGAGTTAAGGCTACCTCCGAATTTCTCAACCTTTCAGTGGAGGTAGCCTCACGATCGGAAGCAGCAAGAACGACATTATAGACTTCAACCCATTTGGCCTTAGTTTCTTCAAATCGTGCCCTTAACGAGGCGACCTCCTAGCTAAGGGTTACCACTTCTTGCTCGCTTTGCTGCAATTGAACCTCCAATTCGACGGCCTCAGTAGCTAGTGCTTCCAGCTCTAGGAGGCAAGCATCATTCTGATCTTTCTCAGCCAAAAGTTGCCCGTTCAGAGGTAAGTTCCTCCTTATCACGAATTAGACTTTGAAGCCCTCAGAAGCAAGGAAGTTGTCCAACAAAATAAAAATGCAAATTTAAAATCCTACCATAACAAAGATAGAAGAAACAATGGAGAAAATAAGAATATATCGCTGACCGAGAGGGTAACATTCATCCTTTTTTGGCGATCTTTGGAGGGGACAACATAATTTTTCCCTAAATTCCCATAAATTGGGGACTAGGAAGAGGGACATTCTCATCCTGGGCAGCTGTGACCAGTAGAGATGATGTAGTAGTTGCTGGTGGCGAAGGCAGAGTGGGTGAAGAAGGAGATGAAGTTGATGGCATTGTAGGCTGAGAAGTGGCTGCGGTGAACGCAGTGCTGGTTGTTGGTTGCTCATCAACCGAAGATGGAAGGGACCTTATACTCAGCCTTACGATACCGGGCACGGTGACTGGGCTTCAGAAATGGGAGTTAGCATTTTCCACTATATCATATGGTCTAGAGTGTTGAGGCATCGTCCTCGGTTGGTGTATCTAACTCAACAAATTGAGCATTCTGTTGAGTTGAGAAAAACCGTCGTCTTCTATGTAGAGATGTCCCCTCCTCACTGGCTTCTCCAACATCATCAATCACCACGATGTCTATGGACGGCTCAGATGCAGCACTCATCACCATAACATCCGAAGACGGCTCGGGCGCAGCACTATTTGCATTTTTATTTTTTCCCCCAACCGCGGAGAAACGTCTCCTTTTTGGTTGATTGTTCTCTCGCCGGGGACTCCGAGAAGAAGCACTTGCACCAAAAGTAGGTCTAAAGATAAATGTTTGGGTAATATCTTCTTGCAGTAGCCTCGCCTATCAACAGAACTAGCCAAATCATCCTCTTCGGGGACGACAACTGAGCCCTGGGGTAGACCTGAATTCAACAGAAGAGAAAGGTTAATCAACTCCCCATATACGAAAGGTAAAAACGAGATGAATCTAACTTACGATGATTTTTGTCCTTCCACCTATACTTAATGGGCAGTTCCTTCCACGTATGGGTCACATGCGTAGTGACATCCAAAATCTTCTAAACCCACAGGTCAATGCCTTCGACCCACAGTGGAACCCACCGAGTCGCTGGAACAAGTGAAACAAGAGGAATCAGTAACAACATGGGATGGTCTTTAACTAAAAGAAGAGGCAAACGATGAACTTATGAGTGCGATTCCACAATTTCGGAATGGATGAAATCGTGGACAGAATGATGTCCATGGTGGCAATTGCAATGAACCTTCTATCCACCCACGGTCATTATCATCCATGCTAGCTAACAGAGCATGGTGGCCACATTTATGAAACTTATCATTCCCCGCAAAAAATCTTGGGGGAGTAAAAGTTCATTAGTCTAGCTGGGGTTAGCTTTGCTACCGTCTCCTAGTATAGACGCCGAAGACAAGCAATTGTCCTTCACACAGAAGGTTTTACTTATGCCAGGCACATCTGGTAACAGATGCAAAACTCCACAATAACGGAGTCAAGCTACCCTCTCAAAGAGAACGGCCCAAGTGAAGGGATACTTATAAAAATACGTAAAATCATTTTTGGGTAAAGTTATCTGCTCTGCCAGATCAGCAGCGATAATATCTAAATCATGGCAATGATAGTCTTCCTTCATAGCAGGAATGCTGGAAGGACAAATGGAAGAAGGATACAAGCTAACAACCCACGTACGAGGGTTAGCAGAAGGATACATCTCGTCGAAGTCTTTTATTTGTGATAAGGCTTCCCGGGATGATGGTGCTCACCGTAGGAGGAGCATCAACATCAACTTTACCTTTGTTTTTGAGGAGCTAAGGTTTCTGGAAAAAGAAGCCATTTTTATCAGAAAGGAAGAAAGGGTTTCTCTAAAGAAGAGGGTTAAAGAAAAGTTAAAGACAAAGTACGAGTTGAGTAAAGAGAGTTTGAGAAAGTTTGGAAAATTATGAAGTGTAAACGAAGAAGTTTGATGCGTATAAGTAAAAGAATAGACTGCTAAAATTGAAGCCATAATTACCTCGGTAACCCAGAAAAGTGATGCTAAATCATAGGATGACGTATGTTTGGGGCATTAAATGCGAAGAGACATGCGTCTAATCAACCGCCAGAAACTTTTCGGAAGGGGGTTAGAGAATTTTACGCCGAAAAATGTATCTCTACTAACTTCTTGGTAACACAGAGTTATGCCACCGAAAAGCAGGGGGATTACGTGTACGGATTAAAATTGTTCATATTTATTGATCACATAAGAAAGCGACACATGGAGCCGAAGACAGACGAGCCCAGAGGCAATAATCTCGCTTGTCATCAGAGAGAATTATATTCATAAAGACAGAATAAATGCCTGTCACCTGGTAACATTCAATGAAGAATATTCTATAGTATTAAATGCATGGCCGTTACTGAGAATATAACATTCACTGCACACCGTTACACAATCTTCAATGACTCTCATAATTGTCATTTAAGAGAGGCTCGATCCCAGGACCTTGTTCCCTAAGTGTAAGTTTAAATAGTGAGATCTACCATCATTGTAAAGTGACGAATATTCTGACAAGCATACACTATATTCTATCAAAAGCTCAACAATATTTTACTTTCTTGCTTATTTATATTGTTCTTACTGCCTCTGGCAACTCTGGGCCTAGGACTAAGATATTTGCTGTTTTATTTCAATTCCAAGGTTAAGTCTTATATTTCTGTCTAACGCATCTATTATTTTCTGGATCAAATTGATTCACTTTTCTATAAACCACGTATAAACTCAACTGTACCATTTACGGGTAAACAAGTATAAAACTTTTTCACAATCAGTGCATATTCTACTTGGATATACATTCATATAGTGTGTGTGTGTATGTATGTATGTATGTGTATATATATATATATATATATATATAATATTTTCCTTACAACTCAGCATCACATACGTGGATATGACTTTATCACAGTTATCTCAAGACTTGGATTATGTATACTTATCCACACTTGTGTTATTTAAGAAAAACTTAGAAACAAAACAAGATTCGATAGTTGTAGATCTATTGAAGTTTTGCGAGCACTTTCTGACTGTTCTCAAACAGTTTCTTTTTGTTTGTGGAAAGTTTTAACAAAATAAAATTTTCTGGAATATAAGGTGCATGTGAATTAGGATTTTCGTGGAAGATTATGATATTTGATGACAAATTGTAGAAAAACATAGTCTATAATCTGGAAGGCCAATCAGGTAAAAATTTCTTCAAATAATACCTAAAATAGAAGTCCACAAAATAAAAGCACAAAAATCTTGGAAATTTTTGGTTTTCCATCAATGTTAGGTATCCATATTGTACACAACAAATCTGGATAAGGTTCATTAAATAGAAAAAATAAAATTCTTAACTAGGATTTTTTATTATTTCTAAGGCTTGAACCGAAATCTTTGTTAAGAGTAGAGTTATATTATCTATCTCATCACAACCGTCGCCGATGCAAAGAACCAAATATGTCAAAGCATATATAGTTGAATGTCAATATATAATTTCAATGATGTTAGGGTGGCGAGTTCTTGTCCTTATAAAAGATCAACACAGTTACGGAAAGGACCTTTTAATGGTTCTCTCTTCAGTCTAGTTTCTGTTAAGACTAATTCATAAGTCAAGAGATAGGAAGAAGTTGGTACAAAAAAAAAAAGTGTTCCTATTAGTTGACTAGCTACTAGCCTTTCCGTAGTTGTTTAAGTGTTCATCCATTGCACCACATCCTTTGGTGGTTATCTGAAATTATACTAGGTATAGCTATTATCGGTAAACCACGCCCCGAAAGATTCTTTGTTTGTACAGCCTGAAACATTTGATTAAGAATGAACATATCCAAACTGTATAGCCAATCAAATTTCTCGGATTACTTACATGTATATTTTTATTCGGCATTGAAAGTACTCAATATAGATGAACCTATAGTTTAAAAATATAATATATTTAATACTAAAAACCTTACATATTAAATTCGTTAAACTTAACTCCTGTATCTGCCGTCGCTTATACAAATATACATTACGTACAATTCTCTACGAATAAATACTCCAGAGAAGTGTAAAGAAATGCATATTTGTCCCAACCAAACACAACTATATTTTTACTATTGTCCACTGATGACTTTTAAATAAAATCAGTTGTACGAACAAGTACATATGGTTTTTACTAAGAGTGTCTAACGGGCCGGGTTGACCCGGAATCGGACAGGTTAAACCCGATCCACATGACCAGTAACTCTTACCGGTTTAAACGGCCCGGACCGGCCCAGTACAACGGCTATAATTTTTTTTTATTTTTTTTCAAATTATGTGGGGCCCACTAATTGTTGGCAACGGTCAAACCTGGAATTGATCCATTAGCCAACGGTAGAATTACTAATCGTAGAAAAAGAAGTAAGGTTTGGAATTTTTTTGAAACAATTGAAGGTACTGACAGAGTTAGATGCAAACTTTGTAAAGATGATTTTAAATGTTTGACTGGAGGAAATTTAGGGGGGACTGTGACGCTTAGTAGACATATGAGAATTGCACATCCCATAGAATTGGGCTCTGATGGTGATGGAAATCAAACAACTATTAACCCTACTACTAGAGGATTTTTGAAATATGATAAAATGAAGAATCGTGAGGAGTTAGCAAAAATAATTGCTTTAGATTGCCTACCTTTTTCTTTTGCTTCTTCATCATATCTTATTATGTGTATTCAAAGGATTTACAATCCTTTATTTAAAGATATCCCTAGAAGTACTTGTAGAGCTAATATCTTTAGACTTCATGGACAATATCAAATATACATACGTTATTTGTTTAGCCACCTTCCTTGTAGAGTTTCTCTAACTTCTGATATTGGTCATGCTATTAATGAAAATGATTATTTGACAATTACATGTCATTGGATAGATGATACTACTTGTATGCAAAAACGTATTATCGCTTTTAGATATGATGAAGATCAGAGTCATACTACTGCATTTATAAGTAGTGCTATTTGTGAAGTTGTTAAATTTTATAATCTCAAGCAAAAAGTATTGTGTATGTCTTTTGATAATGCTTCTAATAATAATGCCGCAATTTCAATATTAAAAATGCATTTGCAACCACCTCTTGATGAAAATTTTCATGTTAGGTGTGCATGTCATGTTTATAATTTAAGCCTTGATTTATTTTCAACTGAGATTACTCATGTTAGAAGAGCAGTTGGTGTTATTCAAGGAAATAATAGACAATCTAGAATAAAGGAATTTAAGAATATGTGTGTCCAGTATAACCTTCAACCTAGATTCATGCTAGACGAAATTGTTACTAGATGGAATTATACATAAGATGTCTGATTGTCACCAATTAATGAATGTTTTATATACTTATATGGAGATTGGACCAACTGAAACCCCAAATTTATATGTTTCAATGAACAAGCTAAATGAATATTCACAATAATTATATAATTATTATGCAAATGTAATTGATTATGTTGTTCGTACTATAAGTAATGTTAATCCTACTATGCAATGTACCACTTCTGCTACTGTGAATAATGAAGAAGGCCTTGATAGTATTAATATTTTTTCTACATTTTCTAACACTCAAACGAGTAGTAGGCTTGATGAACTTCAATTCTACTTGCAGAAACAAAAAGAGCCTCGGACAAAGGAATTTTCACCGTTGGGATGGTGGCATGAGAATGGAAAGCAATTTCCTGTTCTTTTCGCTATGGCTCGGGACGTGCTGAATGTGCCAATTTTAATTGTTGCATCAAAGAGTGCATTTAGCCAAGCAAGACAACAACTTGGAGACACCCGTCACTCATTGGGAAGCAATGCTTTGGATGTTTTAGTATTTTTCAGAGATTGGATTAGATCGAAAAGAAGAAATCAAGGACGTAAAGATGTTGATAGCCCAGAAGACGAGGAACTTGGAGATATATTAACACATGGTAACCCATCCGAATTTAACACTCTAGAAGAAGGTCACTCAGTTCATATTGATTATGAAGAACTTACTAAGGCAATGCAAAACCTTTGAATTTACTCTTTTTTGGTTAATTTACTTGTTGTTAAATGTAAACCTTTCAATTTGTAAGTTTGAATTTTGAAATAAATGTAGCACTTGCAATTTATAAGTGCAATTTTTCCCATTTTCAATGTATTCTTTATATTAATAGTTTGTATTAATATAACTTACAATAGTTATACAAAATATAAAAAAAAATTAAAAAATACACTTAACCAGGCCCGGCTCCCTCAACCCGTAACCCTTACGATTTAATTTTTACCCGAATGAACCCGAACCTGTTAAATCCGTTAAGCTCCAACCCGTAACCGGCCCGGACCATAACCCATACAGATCCAAAAAATACCAACCCAGCCCAGCCCGACCCATCCATTTAACACCCTTAGTTTTTACTAACGACCTTGTAGATTTAGACAAGTCCAAACTTTCCCATAAAATACATGTCTAACCTATTCACATCTATCTTAATAAAAATATTTTTATCGGTTCGATAAAATAAAAATATTATCGGATTTGTCTATCGGTTATCGATTTACAAATATCGTAACCCGATAACCAAACTGAGAAGATATTGATTATCGGTTATCGATTAATCGGTTATCGATCGTTATCGGTTCGATTATCGATTTACCCGATAGATAAAACAACTAAAAATAATTTCGCAATGTATAAAACAATTCCGGTATAAAACTGTTTTGCTAAAACAGTTTTATAAGATTTTAAGAACTGTTTTGCTAAAACTCTTTTCAGAACTGTTCTATTTCACAAGAATTTAAATTGGAATTTACTGCAATATCCTATAAAATAAACACTTACCAAAATCTTAAAATGATATCAATAATCTCTAATTCAAGTAGTTGGCCAGTAAAATAACATCGGTGTTCTTAAGATCTTCTTTGTTCAAACGACTAGCAGTAACTCTTTGTACATTGATATCTACTTTTTTACTCTAGTACAGAATTATGTATATAGACTAAAAAGTTTATTAGTTATGAAATACAAATTTTATGACAACTGACACATGATAACTTTGTAACGACTCAACAATTAAAGCACACGACAAATCTCACTTCAGCTTTCAAACAAACTAAGAAATGAAGAAGAAGCAACTAAAAACTTACACGAAGAATCAAGATAAAGCTGAAGAATACGACTGAGAAATGCGACTGAAGAGTGAAGAAGATGCGACTGAAGAATCCGATGGATCTGAGAAATGAAGTGAAGATCCAACTGAAGAGTGAAAGAAAGAAGATGAGAAATACGACTGACGTCCGCCAGAGTCTTGACGGGCTGACTGGTGAGGGCGTGATGCGACTAACGTCGGCCTGAGTCTTGACGGGCTGACTAGTGAGGGCGTGAGGCGCAAAAACTGAGAAAGAATAGGAAAATCAAAGCGTGAAGTATGAATTATGAAACCCTAGTATGTATATACTTAAGGGTAAACTAGTAAATTAGTTAATCCTTATTGGGTTATCGATTTTACCTAATAATAGAATTGCTAAACCGAGCAGGAACCGATAACCCAATTAAAAATAAAATTTTACCCGTTACCGAACTGTTAACCCAATAAATAATTAACGGTTCGGATTATTGGTTTTACCCGATATATGCCCACCCCTAATTACCACCAATTCACACATTCCCCCTTGAGAATTGGAAAGTGTAATTATACCCCTCCAATTACACTCAATTCCATGCTGAACAAGTAATTACTTGGCCAAACAAACATACCTAACTGTGTAATTACACCCAAATCCATTTTCAAGGTGGCTTTTCAAACAGGCTCTTAGTAAAAATGTAGAGTTTGTATCTTTTCTAGAGAGATTATTCTTCTCAAAAGGTGTTCTTATCAAATGAATATTCAATGCCTTATCCTCTTATCTCTTTTTCTATTTATATGAGACATATCCCCAATTAATCCTAATAGTACAAGTATAGAGAATATTCAATGTAATATTCTCTTAAATATCCAATTGCAAAAACTAGCCATTAGTTCTCCGTTCTTAATGCTCGACCTCCACTATTGTTGATTGTCCGTCTACGAATCCAACTGTTTAATAGTTGACCTTGGCCGCATCATTTTTATTAAGGCCACTTCATGCTAAATTCCCTTATACAGAGGGGTAAAAACCAAAAAGAAAAGAGATGGTAGTACGTTTTTTTCTTTTTTTGGGGGGGGGGGGGG
>MU742448.1:78671-96935 GCA_026770625.1 Nicotiana glauca
CCCCCCCCCCCCCTCCCCCATCCGCCCATATTTTAGTGGGTTGGATGAGTGATATTTAATTTGGGTAAAATATGGGCTTTAACCCATATTCAACCCGTAGAAATATGAGTATTCATGAGTAAAATATGGGTTGGACTAGTGGGTTATCTTCTAACTTTTTCATATTTGTTTAGCTTAACATTTTCCTCCAATTGAAAGAAATTATTTTACTTATCAAGAGAAGAAAAAATATTTTTCAATCTAACCCACCATATGCCTTATCCACACCAACCCACCCCCACTCCAAACTACCCTAGCCCACCCCACCCCACCCCTACACCCACTACTACCATCTCTACCCCACCGAACTCAATAGAAATATTATTAAGAGTACTTTCTTTTTCATTTTAATAAAATGTAATAGAAATTTTTTCATTTCATCTAAATAAGTATTTTCTGATGTAGAAAAAGTATTTTCTTTCATTTTCACAAAATAAGTAATTTCTTTTCTTATTGTAGAGAGATTACTTTATTTTTAAATCAAAAATAATATTTTCTTTTTAGTTATGGAACGCATACTTCAACGTTGAGTTTGTACAGAGTCATGTATTTCAATGTAGATTGTTGTTGAAACTTGCTATTTTCATGTAATATTTTAGGATTTAATGCTCAAGTTTTGTTGACCTGCTCTCTTCTACTCTCTTTTAATCGTCTGTACTATTCTTTTATTTTCTTTATATATTTCATGTATGTAGTATATTTTTTGAATATAAATAGCATCTTTCTATTTAGCGTATTTTTTTGAATATATTTAGTTTTATATTAGATTGCAGACAATATATGAACAAAGTGAAAAATGCACAAAGTCATATATTATTAGTGATATTGCTTGATGTGCATTAAGCACCTTTTTTCCTAAAATGAAAACTATCATTTTTGGTGGAAGAGTAACTTAAGTTCAAAATATGATACATAAATTTGAATAAATTTAATGAAGGCAAATATATATTATTCCAGTTAAGCTTATGTCACTAAATAATCTGAGCAAAAGCAAAATTATAAATTGTAATTGAAAAAAATCACACTTATATAATATGGGTTAGCCCATATTCAACCCGCTCATTTGACACCCAACAGGGGCGGATTTAGCCCAAAATAAAGGTGCACGTGAACCCGTGATTTCACCGGCAAACTACGTATTTTATGTATATATTTTCTCAAATTGATCTAATTATCTACTGACACCCATGCTCCAAAATGGCTGAATGGTGCACTTGGTTGAAGATTACGTTATTTACCCAAAGAATAGGAATCGATTCCCACTTAGTATTTTTTTCTCTCCTTTTTTTAGTGGTGCACTAATGTTTTAGTAATCCTACATCCGCCTCTGACACCCAACCCGTTTTTACCCGCATGAAATATGGGCAGGTTGAGACCCAACCCATTTTTGCTCAATCTATTTTTAATCCGCCCAAATCCAACCCAACCGCCTATTTGCCACCACTATATTAACAATAAAGGAACAAATAGCGTGGAACGCAAAAAGAAAAAGAACTGTGTTTACCAGAGATGAGAGAACCATACCTTGAAAAAGTACGTAACAGAAAACGCTTAGTGGCGAAAGGTTCTCACATCGGCTGAGACAAAAGAAAGCAAGGAGCTGAAGTACTATAAAGATACCAGTCCGTGATCGCGCGGCCCCTGCCCAAATCTAAGCATTAAGCTTTTGCTCTGTGCCTGGGAAATTACTTGGGAGAAATTTAAAAATGGTCAGATTTACCACTGGTCGTTGAAAAATAGCTAAGATTCAAAAGTCATCGAAATTTAGCCACTTTAAATCTGAGAGAAAATATTGTTCAAAATTTGAAAAAATACGCCAGCAAATTTTACGGGAGTTCCAGCATAAAATAACTATGCTGAAACTCCAACAAATTTTACGGGAGTTCCAGCAAGTATAATTGTCTAGTATAATATACTGGAAGTTTGGAGCACTGGTGCTTCAGTCTCCCACAAATTTTACAGGAGTTAGCAAAGTATACCGGTCCAGATAATATGCCAAAATAGTGGCTATTTTTCATTGACTTGATAAATGTTGGCTATTTTTCATTGACCAGTGTGAAAACTAGCTATACCATGATATTTTAACAAATTACTCTTGTATTGTATGGGCCCAATAAAGTCTCGGCAAAATGGAAATTAGAACATTAGCCCAACATGAATTAACAGGAATTCAAACAAATAAAAAATTAGTTCTTTCTTACTGAGAATTTGTGCAGAAAGAAGAAAATACTAATAATGGCAAAAATATACTTACTCGATTCACTTCGCTACGATTGAACCAGTATATTGATGAAGTTAAAATTGGACATTGGTTATACTACTACTGCTTTTATACGATCTATTTTCATTCAGATACTGATCCAGCATAAGGTTGAAATTATAATGGTAAGTTTTGGTAATTAACTACTAAGTAAATCATACAAAGAGAGAAGAAACATCGTCAGCCCCCCTGTTTGGATGGAGAAGTTGGCATTTTTGGAGATTTCAAATTACAAGCCCAAATTTGGGACGCCAATGCTTCTCTTTTGAACCAATGTGGGACATTAACAGATGGAGTGTGTTCAACTAAACCTAATATTTTGGTTATCACGTTTGGTAAGAATCCATTAGCTTTTGGCTGAAATACTGTCTTCTTGAAAAATTCACCTCATATATATAAACCAGAACACAGTAAGTTGCCTTTTTTAGAATTTAAAACACAAACTTAAAATTCTTACTCCACCTTTGTTAAATATTAAGTATAGATATATTCACCGAATGTCAACAAATATAAATTTTCAAACCCAAAATTTCAGAAGTCAATAAATTTAGTGTAAATACCTTAAAAGTTGAATCGATTAAAGTTAAGTCCCAAATTCACTTTTAACTAGGAAAGATCTTGTTGGAATTTATTTATTTAATTTTATTTCTTGTTCTCTTTGTAGTATCTTGGAAAAAGTTTTAAATTATGAACTAAGTAGATTTAGTGAATGGTAATGTAGTGGCACAAGTAGTAGGTTGAAGGCTTTTTAGTTGAGATGATGTAGCAGCATAATGGATCAGTTGGTATTTTCTAATTTTACTTCTTTGCCTATATATTAAGTTGAGTTTTGTTCAATTACATATTAGTTCTACAAAAGTAAAGTATTGACTTCAATCAAATCATTTGCTTTCCTATACTAATTAATTTTTCTAACCAACCTCCCCAATGATCTAGCTAGAAAGTCTCACTTTTTTATAATCTTCACAATAAAGTCAATATTCATTAAAAGTCCTACTATTATTGTGAGAAGTATTAAATTCTTTATTCTGAAAAATGTTCAGCTTAAAGTTAAGGCGTTGTACTTTTCATACTTTATTTTATTTTTTGCCTCTTGGTATTCTCCAAAGGAAAAAAGTAACAAACTACGACGACTGACAACAACAACAACCCAGTATAATCTCACTTAGTGGGGTCTGTTGAGGGTAGTGTGTACGTAGACCTTATCCCTACCCTAGGATAGAGAGGCTGTTTTCAAATAGACCCTCAGCATCCTTCCCTCCAAGAACTTCCCACCTTACTCTTGGGGAAACTCGAACTCACAACCTAAAATATATAATTTTTTTAAGATAAACCTAAAAATTGTATCCAGGTCAGTGTTACGCGGGGAAGAGTTAAGTAGAGATCATTGTCAAGTTTGCTTCTTGAATATTCAAAACATAATAAATTTGAAGAATACAAACATATTAATATTTTGACTAAGTACTCTACTTGAGATCAACTCAATGTATCTTATCTAAGCTTTTAAAAACTAAAAAAAATCTATGGCAATGACTTGTCATTTTGCTAAGATTTGGTCTTGGCGTTATCAGTATTATTAGTCAATGCACCTATACCTATTTTGATGAAAAGATGAACAAAGTTTGTCACTGAATTAAGCAAAGTTGAAACAGTGTATATAGTCTGGAAAGGATTTTGGGAACGTAGACAATAATCTTTAATTCCTACTAATAATAAGGACAAAGCTATTGTACACAACTGCACGGAATAAGATTCAATTAATTTAGTGTAATTAATTGAATCCTTGGATAAAAACAACTAAAAAAAATCCTTAATTACATTTTTCTTTTTCTCTTGTTTACTTTTAAAAATTAAGTTAATATTGTAAGCAAAACTATAACCAACATAAAATTATATACGTATTTTATCGTGCATAAATGTGTACGAACCAAACAAGCCCTAATAGTATAAAACTTTTTCACAATCAGTGCATATTCCACTTGAATATACATTCATGTAGTGTGCGCGCATTGGTGTACGCAAGAATTTTTGTAAGCGGTGTCAATATTTGAAATAGCAAAATAAATGAATAAATTACTGTAACGGCAAACGATATCATATTTTATATTTATACTCAATATTTTAATTAATTTATTATTTATACATATAAATTACGAAAAACAATTCGACGATATATATGTATGTATCCGATAGTATAACAAGTTTGAAAGATCTTGTATTGGTCAAAGTCTGACTACTCGATCACGGCGGTAATGACCCCGTCCCAATTACCCTGCAGTGGTGGCTAATGGACTCGACCTCGTCCGATCCGCACTAGTCACGAAACAAGCGTCGAGGTCGAGACCCCTCCATGACGGAAAATCACCCCTCGACCCGGCCGAGATAAGATGTGATGAATGAGACATCTTCAACTATAAATAGAAGGCAGAAGACTCGAACCAAGGGGGAGGGGGGGGGGGCTTCTCCATCATTCTCTATCATCCACCAACACAAGAACATCTAGAGAGAGAGACTCCGAAAGAGGCGAGGGAGCCCAAAGGGAGAAAATAAGTGAGAAATCTTCACATTCAACAGTCCTCGAAGAAGACAACTAAATTGTAATTTCCTGGACCTCTCCAAGGGGAGGCAGGATAAATTTCGATGATGAATAAAATCTCCCAATTATTATTTCTATTAAGTCTTCCATTTTACTCTTCTGTCTTTCGATCAGGTATTAATTATGATTGACTATGATTTACCCCTTCATCTATATTGATTGATTCGCTTGAAAAGTATTCAATAACTTTTGAGTCAAATAATTTGACGCCGTCTGTGGGGATTTCCTAGTGAAAACACTTAGTTCTTCCCGGATCTAAGGAAAAGAGACACCAATAAGGTAACTCGACTCAAACTGGAATCAATGGAGAAGCTCCCCCTATTTTGGCTCCCCTACATCCTCCATACCGTGTCAGGCCGGAAACCGGCACAAAGGCACTGCAAACGAGGAATCAAAAATTACCCTGAAGCAACCTGAATGACACCGTCAAACAGATAATCATATAGTTCGACCTCGCTTGAACTAGGACTCAGGCTAAGTGCCTTCGCCATCAGAGTATTATTGTTCGACCTCGCTCGAACTGGGACTCAGGCTAAGTGCCTTCGCTATTAAAGTATTATAGTTCGACCTCGCTCGAACTGGGACTTGTTCTAAGTGCCTTCGCCATCAAAGTATTATAGTTCGAACTCGCTTGAACTGGGACTCAGGCTAAGTGCCTTCGCCATTAGAATATTATGGTTCGACCTCGCTCGAACTTAGACGAGTTTCACCCCTACAACCAAATCAAAAACCGATAAAGAACTGAAATGCAAGGCAAATAGCGAGAAAGAATTATTTATTAATGGAATAAAAAATGCGGACCTTAGCCGCTTATATCCGATCCGAACTAGCTGAAAAAGAAAAAATCTACAAAGAAGAAAACAAGGAACAAACAAACGCCCATCGGCGTAACCAAAGAAAATAGAACAACACAAATAACGAAACAGGAGTCTCTCTCACTCGGCGCCAATACCATCGTCGCCATCATCACCTCCATAAGGACCATCGTCATCGCCACTTGCATCACCATCGGCTTCGGGTGTCGCCACATCATATCCACAGTTGGCTCGAGCCTCACGAGCTTTTTGGCGTGCCTTCTCGAAAGCCGCCTCAGACACGGTGCCTGCCCCCAACAAGTTCTTGAAAATGTCATGCTGAGCCTTAGCGTAAACCCAGAGTTCATGAGCTTGGTGGGGAACAGTAGCACAGGACGGTCCGACCAAGGCCCTCAGTCGCTGATTCTCCTCCTCCAAGGCCGCAACCTGATACGACAAGTCCTGGGCCTCCTGATCCGCCAATTCGCTCCTCATGCCTCACCTCTCTAAGGGCCACAGTAGCCCTCTCCGACTCTCGCTCAGACTCATGAACACGAATCGCCGCCTCGAAGGCCGCCGCCCTCGTTGAAGCATCTCTCTCCACACGCTCCACATCGGCAACCTTACCTTCCAGTACAACCAGCTTCACTCTCCATTCAGAGTCTACCACCGCAGCTCTGGCCTGGCTCATCTCCATTTCCAATTGTAGTGCTCGCAACTTGCCCTGCAGATGTTCACACTCCGCAGCGACCCCTCTTCCCACCTCAAGCGCTTCGTCCTTGAGGCGGATTTGCTCTTCGAGCTCACTTTTTCTGCGGAGCACTTGCACTAGTTTGCGGTCCTTACTCTCTAACTCTTCGTCCAATTCCCAGTTGCGGGGATCATTTCTTAACCGTTCATGCAACTAGCGGCACCTATCGCGATAGCGATGGTATTCTCTAAAAAGATCCTCGATCGAACATTGGCCCTACGAATATTCTCTACCTCCAACATGTACGTCTGCAAAACAAGAAGAACAGTCAAACCTATGCCCACTCCGCAATAAAGGAAAAATAAACTAAATTCTGATATAACATACCCGCAAGCCCATCACAACCACCTCGTCCATCACTTGGACATCCGAAACACTCCTTAGGGACTCGTTCTCGGCCTCAGAACACAGTAGGATGAATTGTGGTACCAGGCTGCCCCCTTGAGTCAACAAGTTCACGTCGGCAGGAATCTCAACGAGGCGGGCTGACCCCTTTGCGTTGACCACCGAGTCGGTGATGACCTCCTCGAACATCCAAACGTCATCAGGGTCAAAGTCAGACTCAGACTCGTATTCATCAACCAATACACTCTTCCCCCTCTCCGCTGCCGAAGGTATGGTACGACCTGCCGAAGATGATAGCGGCGCACTCAAGGTCGCGACGGCAGCGTTAGGGGACCGATCCTCAGCTACAATGAGATGTTCTACGACATCCACAGCGGGAACTCCCGATCGGGCTGCAGTAGCAGCAAAGTCCTCCTGGCCCTGGCTAATGAGAGCAACACCGATCATCCGCTCCACTTTGGCAGTAGACGTTGCAGCAACACTTTCTTCTGGGTTCGCCTGGGGAAAATCCAAAATGATCACTGTCGGGGGAGCCATTTCGAAACCTACTCTCTACCTCTTCAACGGCCCTTCTTCCTCCCCGGTCGATGGTGAGTCAGCTTGAGGAAGGACGGTACCAGATGGACCCTCTTCCCAAGACATAGTCTGGGTAGGAGTGCTAAAGGCCATTGATTCCACCGATGCCGCCCTCGACGAAGGACGAGTCGTAGGTACCACACTGATACGAGAAGATATGGCCGGTCGATGGAATGCCAACTGAGGTGCCCTGACTCTACGAACCCTCTCTAATCACAACAAACAAGGCTCGAAAAGTAAGATCGATACAGAAGAAAGGTTAGAAAGTAAGGACGTTATCTCACCTGTAAAGGGCCTATGTCCGAATCTCAGATGAAACGTCGCCCACGTACGAACTCCCGCTGTATAGGGAAGGATGGCCTCGACCCATTCCCGAATCCCCTCCAAAGGAGGCGGTGGTACCTTCTCGACTGCAAAGCATCGAGATAAATCAGTATATGCAACACAAGATATAGGGAGGAAGAGACCGAAATAGACTCTGCTAGCCAAGGGCGAAGGCTTACGGTCAAAATTCCACACTACTGGAAACCCAGACAGGTTCGCCACGAGGTGCTCGGTCCGCACATAGAAACAATTATCAAAGAAACGGTGGTTGGACCTGTCATCCATTTTGACCATCAAACTTTTCGACCAACGAGGACGCGCATGGATCATAGTGCCTCAAACACTTTGAGGAGCGAATAGGCTGAGCACATGACTCAAGGTGACCTCACGACCGGCCAGATCCGCATACTTGATGAACATAAGGAAAAGCATGTAAAAATAAGGAGAAAATTGGGCAGGACACACCTCATAATAGCGACAGAAGTCGACCGCCAACATTAGAAGCAGAAGTCTGTACCCCACAAGGAAGGGATAAGCGTAGAATGAGCAGAACTCGGGACGGTCTATCTGGACCCTTTCTTCCTTTTTGGCCGGTACTATCTCTATGTAACTGGGAATGCCCCACCGCTCCCTCAACTCCTTTATTCCAATCTCCCCCATAAGTGGTTTAATATCTACAGCTCCATGCCCCCATCAGCGTTAAAGTCTTCCACTACCTTCCCCGAGTGGAATAAAATTTCCTTTACTGAAGGGACTTCCTCGCTTTCCATCAGGTCTGAATCCCCATCCGTCGGAGCGTGATCCTCAGTCGCCTGCAGGATAGCCGAAAGATTATCGTGAGAGGAAGTTCCTGCCATCGTTAACCAAGAAAAAGAGGAGGGAACTCTGTCGGAGAGATAGAAAGATTAAAAGAATGCTGCGAGATAAGAGGCAAAGAAAAAGCTCAAATTGACCAAAAGAGAGATATCCTAAAAATCCTCTCGAAGACAAGCGAAGAAATGTGAGAGACAAATGACAAGGCATATAAAATTTATAGGACAGGAATTCTCTGAGTGCGAAAACCAACAGTCGCCACTAAGATCTGACCAGGCGTGAAATGATTCAGCTTCGCGGGAACATGCGCCATTATGACTACTTGCACGAAGTGGCGCCCCATTTATCATCCATCGTTTCAGCTTCGATACCGTCGGAACGGTACAAGGGTATCAGAGAGACCCCTCCGGGCCGTTCCAAAAACTCATGGCATGACTAAGGAAGAACATGCACATCGGAATCTCAATATGACTACGTCGCAAACATGATCCGCTCGTCGAGATCGGTAGGATACGACCCCGACAAACGGAGGAAATAACTATATTGGTCAAAATTTGACTACTCCATCATGGTGGTAATGACCCCGTCCCAATTATCTGTAGTGGCGGCTAATGGACTCGACCTTGTCCGATCCGCACTAGTCACGAAACAAGCGTCGTGGTCGAGACCCCTCCATGAGGGGAAATCACCCCCTCGACCCTGCCGAGATAAGATGTGATGAATGAGACATCTTCGACTATAAATAGAGGGCAGAAGACTCGAACCAAAAGGGGGGGCTTCTCCATCATTCTCTATCATCTACCAACACAAGAACATTTAGAGAGAGAGACTCCGAAAGAGGCGAGGGAGACCAAAGGGAGAAAGAAAGAGAGAATTCTTCACATTCAATAGTTCTCGAAGAAGACAACTAAATTGTAATTTCCTGGACCTCTCCAAGGGGAGGCAAGATAAATTTCGATGATGAATAAAATCTCCCAATTATTATTTCTATTAAATCTTCCATTTTACTCTTCTGTCTTTTGATTCGGTATTAGTTATGATTGACTATGATTTACCCGTTCATCTATATTGATTGATTTGCTTGAAAAGTATTCAATAACTTTTGAGTCAAACAATTTGGCGTAGTCTGTGGGGATTTCCTAGTGAAAACACTTAGTTCTTCCCGTATCTAAGCAAAAGAGACATCGAGAAGGTAACTCGACTCAAATTGGAATCAATGGAGAAACTCCCCTTGTTTTGGCTCCCCCTAATCCTCCATATCGTGTCAGACCGAAAATCGGCGCAAAGGTACTGCAAATGAGGAATCGAAAATTACCCTGAAGCAACCTGAATGCCACAGTCAAACAAATAATCATATAGTTCGGCCTCGCTTGAACTGGGACTCAGTCTATGTGCCTTCGCCATCAGAGTATTATAGTTTAACCTCGCTCGAACTAGGACTCAGGCTTAGTGCCTTCGCCATCAAATTATTACAGTTCGACCGGTACTTGTTCTAAGTGCCTTCGCCATCAAAGTATTATAGTTCGACCTCACTCGAACTGGGACTCAAGCTAAGTGCCTTCGCCATCAGAGTATTATGGTTCGACCTCGCTCGAACTAAGACGAGTTTCACCCCCCGCAACCAAATCACAAACCGATAAAGAACTGAAATGCAAGGCAAATAGCGAGAAAGAATTCTTTATTAATTGAATCAGAAATGCGTACCATCGCCGCTTACATCCGATCCAAACCAGCCGAAAAAGAAAAAATCTACGAAGAAGAAAACAAGGAACAAAAAAACGTCCATCGGCATAACCAAATAAAATAGACCAGCACAAACAACGAAATAGGAGTCTCTCTCACTCGGCGCCAATACTGCCGTCACCATCATTACCTCCATAGGGACCATCGTCATCGCCACTTGCACCACCATTGGCTTCGGGTGTCGCCACATCATATCCAAAGTTGGCTCGAGCCTCACGAGCTTTCCGGCGTGCCTCCTCGAAAGCCACCTCAGACACGGTGCCCACCTCCAACAAGTTCTTTAAAATGTCACGTTGAGCCTCAGCGTA
Organism: Nicotiana glauca; assembly: GCA_026770625.1. Lineage (NCBI taxonomy): Eukaryota > Viridiplantae > Streptophyta > Magnoliopsida > Solanales > Solanaceae > Nicotiana > Nicotiana glauca. Next base: position 89,221 of record MU742448.1, read on the forward strand.
AACCCAGAGTTCAAGAGCCTGGTGGGGAACAACAGCACGAGATGGTCCGACCAGGGCCCTCAGTCGCTGATTCTCCTCCTCTAAGGTCGCAACCCGATCCGACAAGTCCTGGGCCTCCTGATCATTCTCGCCGATTCGCTCCTCAAACCTCGCCTCTCTAAGGGCCACAGTAGCCCTCTCCGACTCTTGCTCGAACTCATGAGCACGAACCGCTACCTCGAAGGCTGCCGCCCTCGTCGAAGCATCCCTCTCCACACGCTCCAAATTGACGACCTTACCTTCCAGTACAACTAGCTTCACTCTCCATTCAGAGTCTACCTCCACAGCTCTGGCCTGGCTCAGCTCCATTTCCAACTTAAGTGCTCGCAACTTGCCCTGTAGATGTTCACACTCCGCGGCGACCCCTCTTCCCACTTCGAGTGCTTCATCCTTGAGGAGGATTTTCTCTTCGAGCTCACTCCTACTGTGGAGCACTTGCACTAGTTCGCGGTCCTTCCTCTCCAACTCTTCGTCTAATGCCTGGTTGCATGGATCATTTCTTAACCATTCAGGCAACTCGCGACTCCTATCGCTATAGCGACAGTAATTTCCTAGCATCTGCAAAAAGATCCTTGACTGGACATTGGCCCCACGAATATTCTCTACCTCCAACTTGTACGTCTGCAAAACAAGAAGAACAGTCAAACCTGTTCCCACTCCGCAATAAAGGAAAAATAAACTATATTCTAATATAACATACTCGCAAGCCCATCACGGCCACCTCGTCCATCACTTCGACATCCGAAACTCCTCATGGACTCGTTCTCAGCCTCAAAACACAGTAGGCTGAATTGTGGTACCAGGCTGCCCCCTTGAGTCAACAAGTTCACGTCGGCAAGAATCTCAATGAGGCGGGCTGACCCCTCTGCGTTGACAACCGAGTGGGTACTGACCTCCTCGAACATCCGAACGTCATCATGGTCAAAGTTGGACTCAGACTCGTATTCATCGACCATTACACTCTTCCCCCTCTCCACGTCCGAAGGTATGGTACGACCTGCCGAAGATGATAGCGGCACACAAGGTCGCGACGGCAGCGTTAGGGGACCGATCCTCGGCTATAATGAGATGTTCTGTGACATCCACAGCGGCAACTCCCGATCAGGCTGCAGTAGCAGCAAAGTCCTCCTGGCCCTGGATAATGGGAGCAACTCACACCATCCGCTCCCCTTCGGTGGTAGACGCTGCAGCAACACCTTCCTCTTGGTTCTCCTGGGGAGAATCCAAGCTGATCACTATCTGGGGAGCCATCTCGAAACCTACTCTCCGCCTCTTCAATGGCCCTTGTTCCTCCCCGATCGACGGTGAGTCAGCTTGAGGATGAACGGTACCGGATGGACCCTAATCCCGAGAAATAGTCTGGGTAGGAATGCTAAAGGCCACTAATTCCACCGATGCCTCCCTCGACGAAGGATGAGTCATAGGTACCGCACTGATACGAGTAGATGCGGCCGGAAGACGGAACGCCAACTGAGGGGCCCTGACTCTGCGAACCCTCCCTAATAACAGCAAACAAGGCTCGAAAAGTAAGATTGATACAAAAGAAAGTTCAGAAAGTAAGGACGTGATAGGGGCCTACGTCCGAATCTCAGATGAAACGTGCCCACATACGAACTCCCGTTGTATGGGGAAGGATGGCCTCAACCCATTCCCGAATCCCCTCCATAGGAGGTGGTGGTACCTTCTTGGCTGCAAAGCATCGAGATTAATCAGTATATGCAACAACAGATATAGGGAGGAAGAGACCGAAACAGACTCTGTAAGCCAAGGGCGAAGACTTACGGGCAAAATTCCACACTACCGGAAACCCAGACGGGTTCGCCCCGAGGTGCTCGGTGCGCATATAGAAAAAATTATCAAAGAAACAGCGGTTGGTCCTGTCATCCATTTTGACCACCAAAACTTTCGACCTACGAGGACGTGCATGGATCATAGCGCTGCAAATCCTTTGAGGAGCAAATAGGCTGAGCACATGCCTCAGAGTGACCTCACGACCGGCCAGCTCCGCGTACTTGATGAACATAAGCAAAAGCTTGTACAAATAAGGACAAATTTGGGCCGGGCACACCTCATAATAGCGATAGAAGTCGACCACCAACATTGAAAGCGGAAGTGTGTACCCCACAAGGAAGGGATAAGCGCAGAACGAGCAGAACCCGGGACAATCTATCTGGACCCTTTTGTCCTTTGTGGCCGGTACCATCTTGATGTAACTGGGAATGCCCCATCGCTCCCTCAACTCCTTTATTCCGATCTCCCCCATAAGGGGTTTAATATATACATGCTCCATGCCCCCATCGGGGCTAAACTCTTCCACTTCCTTCCCCGAGCGGAACAAAGTTTCCTCTACCAAAGGGACTTCCTCGCTTTCCATCAGGTGTGAATCCCATCCGCCGGAGCGTGATCCTCAATTGCTGGTGGGATAGCCAAAAGATTATCGTGAGAGGAAGTTCCTGCCATCGTTAACCCAGAGAAAGAAGAGGTAACTCTGTCGGAGAGATAGAAAGATAAAAAGAATGCTATGAGAGAAGAGGCAAAGAAAAAGCTCAAATTGACCAAAAGAGAGATATCCTAAAAATCCTCTCGAAGACAAGCGAAGAAATGTGAGAGACAAATGACAAGGAACATCTAATTTATAGAACATGAACTCTCTGAGTGCGAAACCCAACAGTCGCCACTAGGATCTGACCAGGCGTGAAACGATTTAGCTTCTCGGGAACATGCGCCATTATGACTACTTGCACGAAGTGACGCCCCACTTATCAACGATCATTTCAGCTTCGATACCGTCGCAACGGTACAAAGGTATCAGAGAGACCCCTCCGGGCCGTTCTGAAAACTCATGGCATGACTAAGGAATAATATGCACATCGGACTCTCAATATGACTACGTCGCAAACATGATCCGTCTGTCGAGATCGGTAGGATACGACCCCGACAGACGGAGGGTCTAACAGTATTGGTCAAAATTTGACTACTCGATCATGGCGGTAATGACCCCTTCCCAATTAGCCTGCAGTGGTGGTTAATGGACTCGACCTCGTCCGATTCGCACTAGTCACGAAACAAGCGTCGAGGTCGAGAACTCTCCATGAGGGGAAATCACCCCTAGATCCGGCCGAGATAAGATGTGATGAATGAGACATCTTCGACTATAAATAGAGGGCAGAAGACTCGAAGCAAAAAGGGGGGCTTCTCCATCATTCTCTATCATCCACCAACACAAGAACATCTAGAGAGAGAGACTCCGAAAGAGGCAAGGGAGCCCAAAGGGAAAAACAAAGAGAGATTCTTCACATTCAACAGTTCTCGAAGAAGACAACTAAATTTTAATTTCCTGGACCTCTCCAAGGGGAGGCCGGATAAATTTCGATGATGAATAAAATCTCCCAATTATTATTTATGTTAAATCTTGCATTTTACTCATCTGTCTTTCGATCTGGTATTAATTGTGATTGACTATGATTTACCTCTTCATCTATATTGATTGATTTGCTTGAAAAGTATTCAATAACTTTTGAGTCAAATAATTTGGCGTAGTCTGTGGGGATTTCCTAGTGAAAACACTTAGTTCTTCCCATATCTAAGCAAAAGGACACCAAGAAGGTAACTCGACTCAAACCGGAATCAATGGAGAAGCTCCCCCTGTTTTGTCTCCCTCTCATCCTCCATACCGTGTCAGGCCGAAAACCGGCGCAAAGGTACCGCAAATAAGGAATCAAAAATTACCCTGAAGCAACCTGAATGCCACAGTCAAACAGATAATCATATAGTTCGGCCTCGCTCGAACTAGGACTCAGGCTATGTGCCTTCGCCATCAGAGTATTATAGTTCGACCTCGCTCGAACTGGGACTCAGGCTTAGTGCCTTCGCCATCAAAGTATTACAGTTCGACCGACTTATTCTAAGTGCCTTCGCCATCAAAGTATTATAGTTCGACCTCGCTCAAACTGGGACTCAGGCTAAGTGCCTTCGCCATCAAAGTATTATGGTTCGACCTTGCTCGAACTAAGACGAGTTTCATCCCCCGCAACCAAATCACAAACTGATAAGGAACGAAAATGCAAGGCAAATAGCGAGAAAGAATTATTTATTAATGGAATCAGAAATACGGACTATCGCCGCTTACATCCGATCCGAACTAGCCAAAAAAGAAAAAATCTACGAAGAAGAAAACAAGGAACAAACAAACGCCCATCGGTGTAACCAAAGAAAATAGACCAGCACAAACAACGAAACAGGAGTCTCTCTCACTCGGCGCCAATACTGCCGTCACCGTCATCACCTCCATAAGGACCTTCATCATCGCCACTTGCACCACCATCGGCTTCGAGTTTCACCATATCATATCCACAGTTGGCTCGAGCCTCACAAGATTTCTGGCATACCTTCTCGAAATCCACCTCACACACGGTGCCCGCCTCTAACAAGTTCTTGAAAATGTCACGCTGAGCCTCGGCGTAAACCCAGAGTTCATGATCCTGGTGGGGAACAACAACACGGGATGGTCCGACCAAGTCCCTCAGCCGCTGATTCTCCATCTCCAAGGCCACAACCCGATCCGACAAGTCTTGGGCCTCCTAATCAATCTTGCCGATTTGTTCCTCAAGCCTCGCCACTCTGACTCTCACTCAGACTCATGAACACGAACCGCCGCCTCGAAGGTTGCCGCCCTCGTTGAAGCATCCCTCTCCATACGCTCCAAATTGGCGACCTTACTTTCCCAGTACAACTAGCTTTACTCTCCATTCAGATTCTACCTCCGCGGCTCTGGCCTGGTTCAGCTCCATTTCCATTTGTAGTGCTCGCAACTTGCCCTGCAGATGTTCACACGCGACCCCTCTTCCCACCTCGAGCACTTCGTCCTTGAGGCGGATTTGCTCTTCGAGTTCACTCATACTGTGGAGCACTTGCACTAGTTCGCGGTCCTTCCTCTCCAACTCTTCGTCCAATGCCCGGTTGCAGGGATCATTTCTTAACTGTTCATGCAACTCGCGACACCTATCGTGATAGTGACGGGATTTTCCCAACATCTGCAAAAAGATTCTCGACCAGACATTGGCCCTACGAATATTCTCTACCTCCAAGATGTACGTTTGCAAAACAAGAAGAACAGTCAAACCTGTGCCCACTCCGCAATAAAGGAAAAATAAACTATATTCTGATATAACATACCCGCAAGCCCATCACAGCCACCTCGTCCATCACTTAGACATCCGAAACACTCCCTAGGGACTCTTCTCGGCCTCAGAACACCGTAGGTTGAATTGTGGTACCAGGCTACCCCCTTGAGTCAACAAGTTCACGTCGGCAAGAATCTCAACGAGGTGAGCTCACCCCTCTGCGTTGACCACCGAGTGGGCAATGACCTCCTCGAACATCCTAACGTCATCAGGGTCAAAGTCAGACTTAGACTCGTATTAATCGACCATTACACTCTTCCCCCTCTCTGCTGCCGAAGGTATGGTGCGACCTGCCGAAGATGATAGCGGCATACTCAAGGTCGCGACGACAGCGTTAGGGGACCGATCCTCGGCTATAACGAGATGTTCTGCGACATCCGCAGCGGGAACTCCCGATCGGGCTGCAATAGAAGCAAAGTCCTCCTAGCCCTGGATAATGGGAGCAACTCTGGCCATCCGCTCCCCTTCGGTGGTAGACACCGCCGCAACACCTTCCTCTGGGTTCGCCTGGGGAGAATCCAAGCTGATCACTGTCGGGGGAGCCATCTCGAAACCTACTCTCTGCCTCTTCAACGGCCCTTCTTCCTCCCCAATCGATGACGAGTCAGCTTAAGGATGAATGGTACCAGATGGACCCTTATCCCGAGACATAGTCTGGGCAGGAGTGCTAAAGGCCACTGATTCCACTGATGCCTCCCTCGACGAAGGACGAGTCGTAGGTACCGCACTGATACGAGCAGATGCGGGCGGTTGACAGAAAGCCTACTGAGGGGCCCTGACTCTGCGAACCCTCCCTAATCACAGCAAACAAGGCTCGAAAAGTAAGATCGATATAAAAGAAAGGTCAGAAAGTAAGGACGTTATCTCACGTGTAAGGGGCCTACGTCCGAATCTCAGATGAAACGTGCCCACATACGAACTCCCACTGTATGGGGAAGGATGGCCTCGACCCATTCCCGAATCCCCTCCAAAGGAGGCGGTGGTACCTTCTTGGCTACAAAGCATCGAGATAAATCAGTATATGCAACACAAGATATAGGGAGGAAGAGACCGAAACAGACTCTGTTAGCCAACGGTGAAGACTTACAGGCAAAATTCCACACTACCGGAAACCCAGACGGGTTCGCCCCGAGGTGCTCTGTATGCATATAGAAAAAATTATCAAAGAAACGGCGGCTGGTCATGTCATCCATTTTGACCACCAAACCTTTCGACCCACGAGGACGTGCATGGATCATAGTGTCGCAAATCCTTTGAGGAGCAAATAGGCTGAGCATATGCCTCAGAGTGACCTCACGACCGGCCAACTCCGCGTACTTGATGAACATAAGGAAAATCTTGTACAAATAAGGAGAAATTTGGGCAGGGCACACCTCATAATAGTGATAGAAGTCAACCACCAACATTGGAAGCGGAAGTGTGTACCCCACAAGGAAGGAATAAGCGTAGAACGAGCAGAACCCGTGATGATCTGTCTGGACCCTTTCGTCCTTTGTGGCCGGTACCATCTTGATGTAACTGGGAATGCCCCATCGCTCCCTCAACTCCTTTATTCTGATTTCCCCTATAAGGGGTTTAATATCTACATGCTCCATGCCCCCATCGGCGCTAAAGTCTTCCACTGCCTTCCCCGAGCGGAACAAAGTTTCCTCTACTGAAGGGACTTCTTCGCTTTCCATCAGGTCTGAATCCCCATCCGCCGGAGCGTGATCCTCAATTGCCGGTGGGATGGCCGAAAGATTATCGTGAGAGGAAGTTCCTGCCATCGTTAACCCAGAGAAAGAAGAGAGAACTCTGTCGGAGAGATAGAAAGATTAAAAGAATGCAATGAGAGAAGAGGCAAAGAAAAAGCTCAAATTGACCAAAAGAGAGATATCCTGAAAATCCTCTGGAAGAGAAGCAAAGAAATGTGAGAGACAAATGACAAGGCACATCCAATTTATAGGACATGAATTCTCTGAGCGCGAAAACCAACAGTCGTCACTAGGATCTGACAAGGCGTGAAACTATTCAGCTTCTCGGGAACATGCGCCATTATGACTACTTGCACGACGTGGCGCCCCATTTATCAACCATCGTTTCAGCTTCGATATCGTTGCAACGGTACAAGGGTATCAAAGAGACCCCTGCGTGCCGTTCCGAAATCTCATGGCATGACTAAGGAATAATATGCACTTCGGACTCTCAATATGACTACGTCGCAAACATGATCCGTCCGTCGATATCGGTAGGATACGAGCCCGACAGACGGAGGAAATAATTATATTGGTCAAAATTTGACTACTCGATCATGGCGGTAATGACCCCGTCCCAATTATCTACAGTGGCGGCTAATGGACTCGACCTCGTCCGATCCACACTAGTCACGAAACAAGCGTCGAAGTTGAGACCCCTCCATGAGGGTAAATCACCCCCTCGACCCGGCCGAGATAAGATGTGATGAATGAGACATCTTCGACTATAAATAGAGGACAGAAGACTCGAAGCAAAAGG
>MU742448.1:109180-128868 GCA_026770625.1 Nicotiana glauca
AGATTATTTATTTACTTATAATATTAATTATTAAGTAAATCTATTCATGTCCTTATTCGTAATTTGACACTTAAAAGCACTTTCTAAAAAGCTTGGCCAAACACAAATTATTTCTCAAAAGTATTTTTCAGACTGATTAGCCAAACACAAACTGCTTCTCCCCAAAAGTACTTTTTTCAAAAGCACTTTGAAAAAAGCACTTCTCAAAATAAGCTGATTTCTCCAGCTTGGCCAAACAGGCTATAAATACTCCAGAGAAGTGTAAAGAAATGCATATCTGTCCCAACCAAACACAACTATATTTTTTTAACTATTGTCAACTGATGACTTTTAAATAAAATCCAGTTGTACGAACAAGTACATAGCGTTTTTACTTACGACCTTCTAGATTTAGACATGTCCAAACTTTCCCATAAAGTACATGTCTAACATATTCACATCTATCTCAATAAGGTTATCCGTTAGTATATATGTATATATGAAATTTCCTCCGAAGTTTCGTAATATATATAATATAGCACTGAATAAAATTGATGAAAGAAAGCTCAAGAGTATCAAAATATCATCATATTAACGTCATATTATTGATTTAGTAAATTAGGTCAAACAAGTAGAATATGATGTAGTGTGAACAATGAAGGCTAGCTGTAAATAATCTATGGTACACATGCGATGACTGTTGAACGCGATTAGCACACGATGTTTAGTCAATTAATTAATTAATTAATTAATTAATAATATGTTTAATTCCGCGTTCTCACATAAATTTCGATTCGATGCATCAAAATATCTGTTTAGCATTTTCATGGGATAATTCTCGTAAATAATACAATCTAAGATTATTTATCTTTGGTTAGAGGAATTAAAAAAGATAATGCGTGATTATTAATGTTTGTCGGCTGTCTCAGAAAAAATAATTTCACACATAACTAATGCTCTGTTATGTTAATTTTCGCATTAAGTTTTGTAAAAATCTATGTATTCTTTCATGTGGGATAAAAATGTCTAACAGGAGAGATTTAAAAATAAAAATGTACTTAAGATATATATAATCACTACATAATATTCCATGTATTATTATTTCTTCCTTAATAATTTCCACATTATTGCTCACCATATGACAATAATCCTTTTATCATTATTCACTACATTAAGATTATATTCCTTTGCTTAATTAGCATGTGAACAAAACTCCCCTTTCCAACCCCCAACAGACGACTTAATGATAATAATAGTTGCTGACTTAACATTTTAATTCTTTCAAAGTAAAGAATAAACCAAAATGAGAAGAACTAATAGAATTTCTAGAAAAATGAAGGTTCCACGAATTTACGTAAATATAAATCGTCATGTAACATGTTGGTTCGCTAGTCAACTCACGACTTTGTTTATGCAAATTGCTAGTACAAGTAGGAGACTAGTAGTATTATTATATAGTTTTTTTTTTCCTTTGGCAACGAAATTAGTAGTATTCGCTAAGCCACATTGTCACCCTTGCGTGATCCATGATGTCAACCCTAGGGGTGACTGACGGATGGGTAGTTCTGATATGGATGGACTAAAAACCGGATAATACAAAAATAGATCAAATATTCAACTCCACACATATTTAATACTGCTAAAAAATGGGTTACCACACTTGAGGAATCTATATTATTCGTGACTTCTTGAATATGATCAATTTTGGGAGAATTCCTAGTCTACCACACTTGAGGAACCTCCAATTTGAGTCTTTGCAAATGTAAAGTTAAACCTATTGATTATCCATTTTTAATTGGATAATATGAATCTTATCCATATTTGAACGATAACTATTTTTTAATTCATCTTGTCGTCACTAATGTACCCCAACAAAACTAGGGGCGGAGCTAGGGGCAAAAGGGGTTCATCAGAAAACTTTTTAATTCGTCCGAAAATTACATTATGTATTTAAGGTTAAATCTTTTTTTGTCTATATAAGATGTTGAAATCTCCTTGGCTAGTTTTCATATTTACTTTTTAATTTCTTGAATCCCTTAATAAAATTCTTAGCTCCGAATAAGACCTCTAGTTCAAGTCTACTACATACTCCTTTTAGATTAAAATCCCCACTGTCATTTCCTAAACAGATAAAGAAGTGTATATAACTTATCCCACAAGAAAGTACACGCCCAATTTAGTCATGACAAAAAATTCAACTAATCCTAGTCAAACTAATCAAACTAAAAACCCTTATAAATAAATAACCTAATTCCCCCCCCACAAAAACCTAAAAGATATTTCATTCTTTCTTCTTCCTACCAAAGTTAACCAAAAACCCCTCGTCCACACCCAATATTCAACCAAAAAAACCCACAAAAGAAGCAAAAGTACGTACCATTTCTCAAACATTTGCATGAAAATGGTGGTTCTACCAATAAAGAGAGAAAGAGAAGGTGATCTTGATACCATTACAACCATGGCTAATTACTTGATGCTTCTCTCACGGCAAGCAAATCATTTTGACAACATCAACAACTCTCCTAATCGAGTTTTCGAGTGTAAAACTTGCAATAGACAATTTTCTTCATTCCAAGCTCTTGGTGGTCATAGGGCAAGTCATAAAAAGCCAAGATTAATGGGAGAATTGAACTTTCATCAGTTGTCAACTTCTCCTCCTAAACCAAAAACACATGAGTGTTCAATATGTGGGCTTGAGTTTCCTATTGGTCAAGCTTTAGGTGGGCATATGAGAAGGCATAGAGCTATATTGAATGAAAATAATATTCAAGTTCCTCATCATGTTGTAAAGAAACCAAATAGTCAGCGAGTTTTATGTTTGGATTTGAACTTGACTCCTTTGGAGAATGATATAGAGTTCAAGTTGGGGAAGTCATCTCCTGTAGTTAATTGCTTCTTGTGATTGTAATCACTAGCAAGTATAATTTCTGGAGTTTATGTTATATACGAAGGGGAGCTTTGAAGTATTGGTAAAGTTATCTCAATATGACCACCTATCGGTCACGGGTTCGAGTCATAGAAGCAGCCACTAATGCTTGCATTAGGTTAAGCTGTCTACACATCAAACATCTTAGGATGCGACCCTGCATAAACGCGAGATGCCTTGTTCACCGGGCTGTTTTTTTATGTTGTATACACAGTCACATGCTAGGTTCTTAGTTTTCTTTCTTTTTTTCTTGTTATGGATCTTGCTCTAGAGAAGGATTTATTTATTCGTTTATATGAGAGATTTAGGAGTCTCTAATCCTGTGGATTTCATTTTATAGATAGATTAGTTACGATTGTAAAAAGGTTAGCTGTATGTGATTATTCATACATAAGCCTGGATGTTCTCCGTATTATTTATATAGTATAATATATATTATATACTTGATGATTGTTTTTACATTATGCTTTGATATTATTTGGTTTTCGTATTTCTTTAAAAAATATTGACTATTATATATGTAAATAGTATTTGATTAATTGCTTTAGTTCAGATCACGCGTAAATGGTCATGTTATTCACAACAACTCTTGTGATGGTTTGCATTTTTGACCCGTGATTAATGCTTATTGCTTGGCAGCGTAAATTTTCTTTTCTTTTGGGAGTCTTAAAAAAGTAAGAGAAGTATTCAGTTCACATTCATATGAGGATATTGTGGGAATTGTGATGATAGAAATTTGTCCCTGACCTCTCTAGAGCAGATGATTTTCAGTATGTATCTGGATAGGGCCTCACTAGTCCGGCTAGCTAGTGAGCAGTTCTTTCGGGCGGGAAGTAGGCTAGACCTACGGGCAGGCATCTCCCCCAACACAAGCATCATTGTTTCACACTACCGAAGAAGCAAAAAATTTGTCAGTCCTAGTCACTGCGATCCCCTTCTCCCGAAGTTACGAGGCTATTTTGCCGAGTTTCTTATAGAGAATTATCTCGCACCCTTAAGTATTCTTTATGTTAGAAACTATGCGTCCACCAGACTGTATAGCGAACCGGGTTCTCTATGAGTTTTTACTGAAAATACTGAGGAACCAAACAGTATAGCAATCTGGTCCTATATCAGTGTGGTACAGTGCTAACTGCAGAACCAGTATGTAGATGAGACACAGGATAAGTTTCCACTATATAAAGAACCAAATTCTCTAGAAGTTCCTATTGTAAGCAACAAACTGTGCAACCAATCAGTACATGGAATCAGGTTCTCTAATTGTTACCATAGTAGCTCGGCTATAAGTAAAGAACACAAAGGATTTTTACGTGAAAAAAGCTCAACTCAAGGGGACAAAAACCACGACCTACACTTGCAGGCTTTCAACTTCACTAACTAGTAAACACCTATTACAAGCCACTTTGTAATACCTCTATTACAAAGGATTTAACTCAACTTATGGCACTCTCACCACAAGTCACTTTGTGACTCTCTAGTGATAAAGACTTTGACTAACTTGTGATACTCTCACCACAAGCCACTTTGTCACTCTCTAGTGACAAAGACTTTAATCACTCTAACTTGTAATAACCCTATTACAAGCCACTTTGTAATGACTCTATTACAAAGGCTTTATAACTTGACTAACTCTAGCCAAGACACAAACTTGGAGGGTTTGTGATTTTGGGTTTCCTAAAACAGCTTCTAAGAAAGCAAGATAGGAGTTACAATTGAAGAACAAATAACAAAGACTCAACAATCCTAAGGACTTAAGATTTCTTCAATATTGGATCTGGTCCTTGAGGTTGATGGAGCTTTGTTCTTGAGAGAGGTTGTTCTTGCACTTGAGAGAGGATTTTCGTTTTCTGTTTTTGCAAGTGTTGAACCTAAATCTTGTGCCTTGTATGAGGTTTATACTACACAAGACATTACCTTAGTGATGTCAATTCACAATGGTGATGTCTAATCTCAATGGAAAGTGACTGTTACAATGTCTGTTGCATTGTTGCAGGCAGTCACTTTCTGCAGTTGCTTTCCAGCTGTACAGTTGACTTATACATCTGTCAGGGGAACACCAAGGGATCATGTCCCTAATTTGGTTCCTATGAATCTAAAGCACACTGCCCAGACTATCTTGAGTCGATTAACATGAATGATTGTACTAGGCATGCTTCAGGTCTTTTGTCTGGTTCTCTCATGAAGTAAGTTGTTTTACCTTCCTTGATGGCATTTATACGTGTATGACATCACTTACAATGATGTAAGCAAGGTAGGTAAAAAGCCTTCCATAGAAAGTTGACTGCTGCACTGTTCCTATGCAGTAGCGTGTGCAGGCAGTAACTTTCCTGCTGGAGAGTTGACTTCATACAGTCTCCTCGGGAACTAGTAGGGACGTGTTTCTTCAGTTGTTCCTTCCTCTCTGAAGAGTTGAGTTATATCCCACGCTGGATCCCAACCTGGAACTTTGTGATCTCATGGTCTTGTAGATGTGTAACAGGTTTCGTATCTAGTTTTGGATGGTAAGTTTGTTAGATCATCAAAACATAAAGTAAAGTACTTATTTCCAAGGTACTTGTAACCTATAAATTTTCCCCTTTTTGATGACGACAAACTTAGAATTGATATTTCCTCTAAGAACCAGATCTCCACATTGTTCCCCCTACGAATCAGTTATATTGTCACGACCCCAAACCAGACTCGGTCGTGATGGCACCTCTCGTGAAGACATGGCTAGCCGACACAATTTCCAATTCCCAATTCAATTCAATAATTTAAATGAGTCAATTTAATGTATTTTCAATTAATCAGATATTGTATAACATGAGTAATAAAGGTAAATAACAACTGAGTAGTAAGAAATCACGTTAAACATATCAACATGTTGTATAGAAGCAGTATAAAACCATTTAAGAAAGCAATGAAGTTGTGAAATCTCTTAAAAACATCTTAGCTCAATGCAAACTTCTTTTGAAAATGACTTTTCAATAGTTATGCAAATGAATGCAAAGCAGTTAATGCAAATAAGCACAGAAAATCCACCCATCGGGCACAAATACCATAGTTTAACAGGTAAAATGACAAGTAAATATGAAAGATAAACACATAAAGGTTCACCCCTTGGGTACAATGTCAACAACTCCGCCCCTCGGGCAATATCTCAGAACAATACCAGCCCCTAGGGCTATCACATAAAATGGTACCAGTCCCTCGGGCAATCACACAAAACAATACCAGCCGCTCCGGCTATCACATAGTATAATATCAGCCCCTCGGGCTATATCTCACATCACAATGGGTACCCGCGCTCACTGGAGGTGTACAGACTCCGGGAGGGGCCCCCTTACGGCCCAAGCGCAATATCAAGCCATCTCGTGGCATCAAATCTAGGCCCTCGACCTCATATCAGTCAAGCCACCTCGTGCCGTATATATCTCAAGCCATCAGCCTCATAAACAATATCAATAAGCCACCTCATTATGATAACAACAAATAAGTTTCAGTCAAATACGCAGTAAAATCATCAATCGGAGCGGACCAAGTCACAATCCCCAATAGTACATGACTCCACGCTCGTCATCAAGCATGTGCCTCACCTCAATATAGCACTACGATGTGCAAATCTGGGGTTTCAAACCCTCAGAGCATCATTTACAATCATTACTCACTTCGAACCGGCTAAATCTCTAGCTCGCGACGCCTTTACCTTGGCCTCCACGCGCGTCGAATCTATCCAAAATCAGAATGAGGATATCAAAATTTGCTAAGGGAACAAAGCCCAACCGAAAATAATCAATAAAGGGCACAAATCCCAAAATTAGCAAAACCCGTGCTCCGGTCCAGCTTCTCGAAACTCAGGAATTTTCACATCATTAGATTCCTTATCTCCCCACGAGTTCATACATATCAAAAGTTCTCTAATCTGACCTCATATGGTCCTTCAAATCCCAATTCAATAGTCCAATTTCTCAAGCTCTAGTTCTTACATTTCAGGCTTAGCTTTCATGAATTTCTAGGTGGATTTCATAATAAAATCGAGTTTTAGGTCTGAAATTCTTACCTCCAATTGTTTCCCCTTGAATCCCTCTTCAATATCCTTCAAATATCTCTCAAAATGGGCAGCTATGGGTAAAAATAGACCCACATTCGCGAACAAGACGACTTTAAAAATATTCTGCCCAGGCCCCATTTCCTTCATCGTGATCGCGACACTTCCCTCGCGATCGTGCGACAAGGACCATGCGAATGCGATGACCAATTGAAATAACCTTACGTGATCGCGGACATAACCCCGCGTTCGCAATGCACAAACGACCTGCCAAGACCCAGGTCCAATTGACCCTACTCGAACGCGACTTCCCTCCCGCGTTCGCGATGAACTACTCTCCCATGCTATGCGATCGCGAGCCTCCAATCGCGAACGCGAAGAACAACTGGATGCCCACCTCGATTCCTTCTTTGTGATCGCGAGACAACCCACGCGATCACGAAGAGCAATTTCCTGCAACACTGAACCTGCAACTTTCTTGTATCTTTTAAGGCACGAAATGGGCCGATTGACCATCCGAAACTCAACTGAGGCCCTCGGGACCTCAACCAAACATGCCAACATATCCCATAACATTATTCAAACTTGTTCCAACCTTCGGAACATTAAAAACAACATCAAAACATCAAATTTGCATCGGATTCAAGCCTAAGAATACCAAAATCTTCCGAAATACGCTTTGATAAAAAACCCAACCAACCACGTCCGAATGACTTGAAATTTTACACACACATCCCAAATGACAAAACGAAGCTGTTGCAACTCTTGAAATTTCATTCCGACCTCTACATCAAAATCTCACCTATCAACCGAAAAATGCCGAAATCTCAATTTCGCCAATTCAAGCCTAAACCTTCCACACACTTCCAAAATGCATTTCGATCACGCTCCTAAGTCCCAAATCACCTAACGGAGCTAACCAAATCATAAAAATTCCGATCCAAGATCATATACAATCATGTCAAATCTTGGTAAAACCTTTTAAATTTAAAGCTTCAAACTAAGAATTATTCTTCCAAATTCATTCTGATTACCCTGATAACCAAAACCAACAATTAATATAAGTTATAATATATCACATAAGGCAAGTCATGCCCTAGAACTGGCGATCAAAGTACAAAAGCTCAAAACAATCGGTCGGATCGTTACACATATTCCCCATGAGAACCGAACCTAAGGAGCTGATCACAACTGGTTATTCAAAACTGTTTGGCAAATCATCAAAACTCAAATTACTATAACTTACAATTTCCCCCTTTTGATGATGACAAACCCAAAATTGATATTCCTCTTGAGAACCAGATTCCTCACATGTTCCTGCAAATCAGACCTATAATCAACATATTATCAACACCGTTCCTCCTGCGAAGCAGAGCTATCTCTTGAGAACTAGAGAACCAGATTCTTCATACGTTTCCCTGCATTATCAGCATCATTCCCCCTGTGAAGCAAATCTATATCTTGAGAACCAGAGAACCAGATTCCTCATATGTTTCCTTGCATTATCATCAACGTTCCCCCTACGAAGCAGATCCATCTCTACAGCATTCAATTCTGTTCTTCCCATGTTGACACCTATATAACTTCCCCCTTTTGGCATCATCGAAAAGAATAACAGAAGAAGTACTACCAAAAAGAAGTTCAGCAACATTAACTCAGGCCACTTGGTCAACACAACATAAACAATAACAAGAACAACAAGTGAATGTTAGTGCACAACATAGAATGATTGCCTATAGTGAAGTAATGATAATAAAGGCACAGTAGCTTCAACAATACATAATATGACAATTTAAACCACTGAAGTACCAATGTCATCAAATAAAGGGATCAAAAGAGGATAAGAATTCAAGGTAATTTGGAAGGAGTGAAAGACATATATCACTGGGCAAGATGAAAGTAAGGGGCTAAGGCCTTGATGAGCGTGTCCATTCATTCGTTTTATTGTCCTTTGATCAATGATCATCTACTCTCTCAGTTCCTCCACCTGTTTCCTTAATCTTCATTCATTCTGACCCTTCAACTTAGCATTCTATTCTTTGAAGGGTCCTCGAGGACCTGGTGCTCAACCTGTCTGAGTAGGTTGAACCATCAATCAAATCACCAAGAAGCTCCCCAACCTTCTTCTCATCAAGAACAAACTCAGTCTCATGCACATATATCATCTTATTGTCACATAAAGCATATAACTTTTTGCTTCTTCTTCATAAATATTGGGTCTTGGAAGAACAAATAGGTGATTCTATTTTTGTTTTTTTTGTTTTGGAACTGAACAATGTCAAGAAGTTCCTCCATTTTCTTTTTTTGGCAGTAGCAAAGTCAACACTCTGTCTTACAGCACGTTTTGAGACCTCAACGTCTTCTCCCTCCAAACCTAATGGCTCAACCATTTGCTTTTGTATGGAACCAGGTTTTTCACTTAAACTACCCTTTCTATCCCTAAGCTGCCATGTCTCCCTCTTTCTCTTCTCAATCTGTTCACCCTTATCATCTGTTGCATCTTTCTCAACCAACTTTCTTTTCTCCATATTTTTTTTTCACAAATGGAGATTCTTCCACTTCATCCTCTCTTCCACAATTACCACATCAGCAGGGTACACCACTTCATCATCAATCAGCCTGCTTTTCTCAATCCTTTTTACTGGACTAGAGGTTTGTTTATACACAGATTTCAAGGAAAAAAAGATCATCATTAAAATTGACTTCAGGAGAAGGACTTAAGGGATCAGGTTCCTCATTCAGCCCTCATATTTACCAATTTATCCATCCTTCAAGACTTCCACAAATCCAACCACAACTTTAGCCTCATGCTCTAGACTATTAGATCTACCCTGTTCCCTTTTTCTTAAACTTCCATCAAAATCTACCAAAGACTTTTTGGGGTTTTGATTATGATGGAGTTAGGTTTTTGGAGACTGAAAGAGTTGGATTCACTTCTGGCATTTTTGGAAAGAAGGTTTACTTTGAGACAAGGTTGATTCTGGTTTTGAAGAAAAGAATCAGTTTTAATTTGGGTGTAAGATATAGAAGTTCCTTTTTGGGGCAACGGGTCGGTTCAGAAAAGGTTTAACATTTTGGACTTTAAAAGTTAGGAGGAGAGGCAGAAATAAATTAATGACATGACACTTCAGCAACTTAAAAAGGCATATAAGTATTGGAGATACTACTAACCTGAGTCACAGGAACCAGGTTCCTTGACAGTTTTTAAAAATTTTGAGCAAAGATTCCTAGAAGTACAATGTTACTCTTACTTGTTTTTGTCCTGAAACTGCCATATGTGTATACCTGTAATAGTATATATTTGAGTTAGATGTCGCCAAAAAACATTTTTTAGCATTGTACATTTCCCTCTTAACGTAGCCAATCATTGAGGGACCAAGTTCCTCTGTTCCATTTTGGAGATTCTACTGCATCTCCTTCATCCTTCTGCTTGACTTGACTCATCAAATTAGTCTTTCCATTTTCAATATCTATAGCTTTACTAGGAGAATTTGTGAATTCTCCATCTTCATCGGCTTGGTTTTGTGACCCTTTTTCCATCATTGTTGAGAACAAAGCATTTGCATCCAAAGGCTCTCGGGTAGGTCAACTTGGCTTTTCTCCATTAAGCAGTTCATAGAGATAATTCTTGAGGAGGGACCTGATCATGCATTTTTTAATCAAGTAGCAAGCAATGTTGACTGCTTCAGCCCATGAACCAGGTCCTCCATGACCAACTTGTTCAACAAGTAGAAACTCACATGCCCAGTCATCTTCACCATAATTCAGCATCATCATTAATGACACTTAGGCATGTTAGATCACCACCATGGTGGGACTTAAAATCAGCAGTGTAGACATTCTTGTATCTTTTGGTCACAAGCACTACCTCACTAGTCACAAGATTTGTGATTGTGCATAAGAATTCCACTTTATTTCCCTTGTCACATATTTGAGAAACACTCAAGAGACTTTACTTTAGGCCATTGACATAGTACACATTTTTAGTTGTGTGAGTGAGTGACTTCCCAATCCTTCCTACTCCTAGAGTGTACCCCTTTTAGCTATTTTCAAAGGGTACACACTCTCCTTGCAGGGGCTTAAGTGAAAGGAGATCATTTGTACTTCCAGTCATATGCTTTGAGCAGCCGCTATCCATGTACTATTGTAGGTTGCTCTTTTTCACTATTCCCTACACAAGAAAATTAGGAGTTAGACTTAGGAACCCAAATGAGTTTGGGTCCCTTGTAAAGATAGAATGGGTGGATTAGACTCCTTTTTGCCCATGCAGGCAGCACATATGTTTTTTTTCTGGGAACCAGGTTCCTCATCAATATGCCTCTTTTCAACAAAAACTTTTGTCATGCAATGACTGAATTATAACTTTACAGGAGTCCTTGCAATGAGAAAAGGGGTGAATGAAAGCTCTTTTAGTCCAAGCAGGCACTATACGGTTTTTATATGAAGGACCAGGTTCCGTAGCAGTAGTTACTTTTTCAGCAAAAACCTTATTTTTCTGCAACGACTAAATTCTGACCTTGCAATTTTCTTTAAACTGCCCAGTGTTGACACAGTGAGTGCAAATCCAATTGTCAGGTGTAGTAACGTACTTGCTATAAGGGTTGTAGGGAGTCTTTTCCCTTTGGAACCTGATTCCCTGCCTGTTTCCCCCATTGTTTGTATATAGGGAAGTGATAGCATCAGAGGACCAGGTCCACTTAAGTGATTTTTCAAGATCACTTATCACTCTTCCTAGTTCTTCTTGAAGTTGTTTGTTTCTCTCAAGCTCAGCACACAGACTAGACTTCACTGAATTTAACTCACTTTCAAGCTTAATGTGTGCCTCACTTGCAACTTCCTTTCCCTTTTGAGAATTCTCAGGCCTACTTTTCATTTTAAGTTCCCCAATTGTTTCCTTTAAGTTTACAACTACCACCAATAGGTCATCTCTCTCGTGCTCAATGTTAGCATTACTCTCAGTTAAAACCTCTTTTTCTTTCTTCATACTCTCAATGGTTTTCTCTAAGCCTACAATGGAAACTCTCATATAATCCGTCTCTTGTTCAATGCCACTAATTTCTTCTATTAAATAATTCTTCTCATTAATGAGGCTGTGATAGGCATCAATCAACACATTTGCTAAGGACATCAATTTTTTCTTAGAGTAAGTTTTCAAATTTCTTTGAACATCAAGAAAACTTACCTCATCTTCCTCCTTTTCCTCATCATCATCAGATTTGGCCATGAGTGCAAGATTGACTCATATTCTGAAGATCCGTTGTCAGTAACCATCATATTTTCACCTTCAGATTCACTAGGAATTTCCCCAATCAACCATGGATTGCTTCAACATGTTGTTAGCAGCATCGCTTCTTTTGAACTTTCTGTCAGGGACCTGGTTCCTTTTAGTAGCCTTTTCAGTGCTGATTTTGTAATGATCCTGCTTATGAAGAGGAAAGTCTTTAACGAAGTGTCCAGATTTTCCACACCTATGGCAGCAATCATCTTCTTCAAAATTCCTGCTGGAGTTTCTTTTCTTTAGAATCCCACCATTTTTTCGAATCATCTTTTGGAATCTTCGAGTGAGATACTCCATGTCGGATTCATCACTACTTGAGTCTTTGTTGGTAGCCTTGAGAACCAGGTTCTTCTCTTTCTTGGGCTCTCTTCATCTCATAAGTTTTGAGATTTCTAATGAGTTCATCAATGGTCAGCTTCTGCAAATCCTTGGCTTCAGTGATAGCATTTACTTTACTTTCCCAAGAACCTGGTAATACACTGAGTATTTTCTGGACCAGCTTGTTTCTTAGGATGACTTCACCAAGGGAGTGAAGCTCATTGATAATGGAGGTGAAACGTGTGTGCATATCTTGAATAGACTCATCCTCCTTCATCTTAAAAAGCACATACTCAGTAGTAAGGATATCAATTTTGGACTACTTAACCAGAGTAGTTCCCTCATGGGTAGTTTGAAGAGCTTCCTGAATCTCCTTAGCAGACTCACAAACTGAAATACAGTTGTACTCATCTGGTCCGATGCCACAAACAAGATTCTTCTTTGCCCTAAAATTCTTCTCAATAGCCTTTCTATCAGCATCGTTGTAATCTTTTCTTGTTTTTGGGACTGTAACTGTTCCTTCACCAACAGTTTTCATTAGAACAAAAGGTCCATCAAATATTACATCCCACAGCTTTGGGTCCTCAGCCATAATGAAGTCATGCATTCTTATTTTTCACCAACCATAGTATTGACTGTTGAAATTTGGTGGTCTGTACGTTGATTTTTCTTCCTCGTGATTTGGTGGAGCAGCCATGTAGATCCTTTCTAGGTGTTAACATTTTAGAAAGAACCTGCTCTGATACCAATTGTTGTTAACTATGCGTCCACCAGACTGTATAGCGAACCGGGTTCTCTATGAGTTTCCACTGAAATATTGAGGAACCAAACTGTATAGCAATATGGTCCTATATCAGTTTGGTACAGTACTAACTGCGGAACCAGTATGTTGATGAGAAATAAGATAAGTTCCCACTATATAAAAAACTAGATTCTCTAGAAGTTCCTATTGTAGGCAACAGACTGTGCAACCAATCAGTACAGGGAATCAGGTTCTCTAATTATTACAACAGTAGCTCAGCAGTAAGTAAAGAACACCGAGGATTTTTACGTGGAAAAATCCCAACTCAAGGGGACAAAAACCACGACCTACACTTGTAGGCTTTGAAATTCACTAACTTGTAAACACTTATTACAAGCCACTTTGTAATACCTCTATTACAAAGGATTTAACTCAACTAACTTATGGCCCTCTCACCACAAGCCACTTTGTAACTCTCTAGTTACAAAGACTTTGACTAACTTGTGATGCTCTCACCACAAGCCACTTTGTCACTTTCTAATAACAAAGACTTTAATCACTCTAACTTGCAATAACCCTATTACAAGCCACTTTGTAATGACTCTATTATAAAGGCTTTACAACTTGAATAACTCTAGCCAAGACACAAACTTGGAGGGTTTGTGATTCTGGGTTTCTTAAAACAGCTTCTAATAAAGCAAGATAGGAGTTACAATTGAAGAACAAATAACAAAGACTCAACAATCCTAAGGACTTAAGATATCTTCAATCTTGGATCTGGTCCTTGAGGTTAAAGCAATTTTGTTCTTGAGAGAGGTTGTTCTTGCACTTGAGAGAGGATTTTCATTTTCTGTTTTTTTAAGTGTTGAACTTGAATCTTGTGCCTTGCATGAGGTTTATACTACACAAGACATTACCTTAGTGATGTCAATTCACAATGGTAATGTCCAATCTCAATGGAAAGTGACTGTTGCACTATCTGCTACACTGTTGCACTCAGTCACTTTCTGCAGTTGCTTTCTAGCTGTACAGTTGACTTATACTTCTGTCAGGGGAACACCAAGGGATTACGTCCCTAATCTGGTTCGTGTGAATCTAAAGCACACTACCCAGATTATCTTGAGTCGATTAACTTGAATGATTGTACCAGGCATGCTTCAGGTCCTTTATCTGGTTCTCTCATGAAGTAAGTTGTTTTAACTTCCTTAATGGCATTTATACGTGTGTGACATCACTTACAATGATGTAAGTAAGGTGGGTAAAAAGCCTTCCATAGAAAGTTGACTGCTGCACTGTTCCTATGCATTAGCGTGTGCAGGCAGTAACTTTCCTGCTGGAGAGTTGACTTCATACAGTCTCCTCGAGAACTAGTAGGGACGTGTTTCCTCAGTTGTTCCTTCCTCTCTGAAGAGTTTAGTTATATCCTACGCTGGATCCCAACCTGGAACTTTGTGATCTCACGGTCTTGTAGATGTATAACAGGTTCCGTATCTGGTTCTGGATGGTATGCTTGTTAGATCATCAAAACATAAAATAAAATACTTATTCCCAAGGTGCTTGTAACCTATCACTCTACCTACCCGCCTGTACGGTTTCGGGTACAGGTACCCTCTTGCTCAAAGTCGTTCGAGCTTTTCCTGGGTCTTGCTCTCTCATTTTCTTCTTCCAACTTCCTCTTGTAATTGACCCTTTTTTTTTCCTGCTACGCCTATCCATCTGTCAAATTGACATCCAGCCGGGTGAATGAACGAGTTGTGGTTAGAGCTGAAATACCACTCGAGGCAAATTGAGAATTTGAATTTTTTATATATATATTAAGGATGATAGTAGTTGTAATTTTGGATTGCAGCCACTTGTAAGGGGGTTCAACACTATTCTTGTTTAATTTTCCCTCGAATAATATATACATGGGATTGTTTTCTATATCAGTTGTTTAGCAAAAATTATGGGAAAAATTGATTAAAATCGTACCACTTTTTAGCTTTCTTTAAGATTTGGCCCGAGCTGTTTGGCTGATTCCCACGCATTACGCATCCGCTCCGTAGAACAGACGTGGACTCATTTAAAAAATTTCACGTAGTGGTTGCGTAGGAAAACTAAGACACATACATAATTTATTCGAAATATTTGATGTGAATTGACAAATGCCCCCGAGCTTTTCTAAAAATAACTTTTAAGTGTATAGGCCGAAACTGGAGTATATACTGACGGTATATAATGCAGTCAAGTTTCGGGCTATATACTTAAAAGTCGCACAACACACGTATCATTTGTATCTACTTGACGGTAGGCTAAGAACTTGTGTTTTTATTTATATTAGTGTTAGTGTAAGTGCGTTGCACATGTACATCGCGCCAATCATTATTAAACATATACAAGATAAAATATTGTTGAAAAATAGCAATTGTAGTTGAAGTAAAATAAAATATATGTTTAAATAATAAAAACTAATTTACATTGATAGAGTAGTTAAATTCAATATCTTTTGAACATGGAAAAGATGCCGAATTTTGTTGGATTAGTACGTGCGTTTCGTATGCGCATTGCGCGTGTACCTCGTCTCAATAAGTATAAATTTTATTAAACAAATGCATAAATACAATATCAAAAATCGTATTTGAGTTATTATAAAAATAAAAGTTGAAAAATTTATAAGTTCATGAAAATGATGATTGTTGTCTTTATTTAGCTACTCCAATGAAGAAACTCGGTCTGCAGATGTTTTCAATCATCTCAATCAGTTAGTTCGACTTAAAATTTATCCCTATTTTATAATGAACTTCAATTTTACAAATTAAAATACTTTCTTTTTAATTTCAACAAGAATGCTTCTTCTTATTTTTTATTTTTATTTTTTGGCACACAAATGTTTTAAGTTTAATTGAAAATGAAAAAGAAAAAATATCTACTAATTGACACAAGATGTCTGTTTTTTGCAGTCAAACAAAATAAAAATTACTCTATTCCTAATCAATGACAAATACTATAGGAATTGTTTCCAAAAAATAAGAAAGAATAAATCTTTATTGTAAAAGTAGAAATTTCTAAATTTTGATTACTTTAGCTTTGTTATAAATAGATTTTTATTTATGGTGAATATCTATATTTAGAGAGATTCTAGGGTTTATTACTTGGTGGCTAAGTCACCCTCTCTCTATAAATAGAGGGTTTCTATTCCATTATAATTCATCCCATATCAATAAGAATTCCCTCTCCCTCTTTCTTTACAATATTGTTCTTGTTCTTTTATTATTTTCATAACACGTTATCAGCACGAGACTCTAGTTGAGTAGAAGCTTTGGGATTGAGCATAATGATTGTCAATTGTTCCATGAACTTTCTTCATGATTAAATTCTGGATTTAAAGTAAGTATCTTACTTTATTTTTCTCTTTTAGGTTCTTGACATTCTATAATTTGATTTTAAATACAAGCAAAGACAATAAATTTTGATTTTAACTCTAATGGAGTTTGAGAGAAATTATAACCACTCAAAGTGGTAAAATTTCTATGTCTTGCCATGATTAAATTCAGGTATGATTGTGGGCAAATAATTAAAAATCCGTCCCATTGAATTTGCTCCATTCTCATCCCCTTAAAACAATGTGATAGCAATATGTAATAAGTCCGAAAGAAGATAAAATTATTACCATAAAGGTATCGATGTATGTGAACATGGTAATAGACGAAATTATAATCTTCATTATCGTGCTAATGAAAATAATAAGGATTCTCAAAATAAGCCTTCACTCTATGAAGTTAATGTTTGTCGTTGATTTGATATAAGATTTCGTAAAGCACTTACAGATGACTATCGTCAAATCATGATGTGAAGGTGACAACATCTGATTTATGAATACATATTCATTCTTGGAAGAATATGAATGTGCTAATGGTAGTAAATATACCACGCACTCACCTCTAGAAGGAGGTTTGAGATGATATAAGAAAATAATATCATTATTATGGCATGAATGGTCATTGGTCACGTACCTATCGCAAGCTAAAATATTTTGGTAATGTGATTATTAAAAAATAATATTAATGCAAGAAACATATCTTGCATATAATTTTGACCATAACCATAATGGTATAAATTTCTCTTTAAAAGAGATATTTACCATATGGATGTTGATGAATATATGGTAGTACAAAATTAATTGAGAGCTCTAGAAGAGCCAATTATATTATTTTGGAGAAAATTGATTATCAATAACATAATGTGTTGTAGTAAGTCTCAAAGAAACTTATTGAGTTTCTAAAGTATTCGCGAAAGCGACGGGTTAAACTGAGACTAAATAAAGAAAATATTTAATATCTTCTATTACTACAATTTGTAGCGGGATAATATATATGTGAAAAGCTGCCCGCTTTATTCTCCAGTTTGTACTACACAAATAAAAGAATACCACAATAAAGTGGATGTTTATTAATATAAAGACCCATATCATAATAAACTTGGAGTTTTTTGATAATTGCACAAAATTATCACATCATAGTGTAAATCTGAACTTTATTAATATTGATAATTTATCCAGTTGACATAACTACTTTAGCCATATTAATTTACATATGATGTGAAAAAATAAAAGAGAATTCACATGGGTAAATATTAAAGAACTAGAAAGTTCTTTTCGAATTCTTTTATGCTGCATGTTTTCATAAATTAATATACCAACTAAAATTAGAATTGAATCCCATGAATGCTGAAAATATCAAAGGTGAATGTGGGCCCATTCACCTGCCATGTATACCAGACAAGATGCATCTATGATACGGTTATATGTGCGATTATTATGAACTCGCAGCATGGTGTTTGCAAGGTAACTTGCTCAATAATTTAATTTCGAGCATAATTTCTAGATTTTCTATTCAAGAAGTTTATCTTGATAAGTTGGTTTAAATCACAGTTGGTTTAGTAAAATAATTTATTTAGTGTCTCTACTTAATAGCTAAACAATTGCTTTTGAGAACAAAGTTATCTATATCAGTTTCATATACGTTATATTCCAAAGTATATTATTTTCTCCCCTCACAAGTGGTTCAGGGTCTGGAACCAAATAATTTTATCTTATTATTATTGATGTACGGTATATATTTTGATTAACACCATAACGCACAAAGGTGGATTCGCAAAGTTGAGGTAACAAGTTAGTTTTTCTAACATGAGGAGGAGACATGATAAACAATTGAGAAAACGTTACACGAAATGAATTATCATTTGTACATCTAGATCCTCGAATAAGATACTATGACCTTGAAATTCATAAAAAGATAATTCATTTGCAATACATTGTAAAGCATGCGAGACGCATTTGCTGACCCAAAGAAAGTAACCATATTCTCATTCCAAATGCTCCTATTAAGTCCTAGAAGGACAAAGTCTATAGTAAGCTTAAAGTGTATAGACATGTCACGACCCGGATTTCTACCCTCGAAAGTCGTGATTGCGCCTACTAATGCGAGCTAGGAAAAGCCAATTGATTGCACAATTTACCTTTTTACCTATTTTATATTTATTAACAACTACGAAGTAATAACATTTAAACAGCAGAAGGAAAAATATTAAACTATCTGAACATGAATCCAATACAACTGTTTGAGTCACGACTTCCCAGAACTGGTATAACAGTCCACAGACGGTCTAAGAATACTACAAATAAAGGTATGAAAGAAATAAATACAACACTGTCTCTAGAAATGCATGAAAGAAACAGGAATAGTCGATAGAAGGAGATACCAAGGCCTGCGGACGCCTGTAGGACTACCTCGGGTCGCCTAATGAACAAGAATCAGCATTCCCACTGCGGTTCGAAGTCCACAATACTGGGGTCTGCACAAAAGAGTGCAAAGTGTTGTCACGACCCGGATTTCCTACCCTCGGAAGTCGTAATGGTGCATACTAGAAGGAGCTAGGCAAGCTAACTCTTATCTACCTTTTTCGTTATCAATATTCTTCTTTTAACAATTTAACAATAATAATATAAATAAAGCAGAATAATTTAAATGAGTAAAAAAAACTTAAGTTAATAAAACTAATGAAATACGGAAATTCAACATAAACCTCTACCCAAGAACTGGTGTCACATTACTCACGAATTACTAAGAATACTAAACACAACCGTTTGAAAGAAATATAAAACTGTTTGTCTCGAATACATGAGATAACAGACTGAAAATAAAGACAGAGGAGACGCCGGGCCTGCGGACGCTTGCAAGGCTACCTCAATGTCTCGTTGGTCGAAATACTAACAACCGCGCTACTGCTGCTGCTGCTGTCCGAAACATGTATCTGTGCAAAAGAGCATAGAGTGTAGTATCAGCACAAACGACCCCATGTGCTGGTAAGTGCCTAGCCTAACCCCGGCGAAGTAGTGACGAGGCTAGGACCAGACAACCAAGTAAACCTGTGCAGTTCA
>MU742450.1:8599-28794 GCA_026770625.1 Nicotiana glauca
TCTGTTGTTTTGTTTATTCCGCGTACTCTCAGACTTGTAGAGTTACTTACAATATTGTACTGATATTCTGATAGAGGCTCTTGACTCGTGACCCCAGGTCTTTGGGAAGATATGTTGTTCTGTGAGATTTTCGGGATATTTTTATAACTATCAGTTTATTTTGGTTTCCTTCGCTATTAATGACTTAAAATAAATGATTTTGAGCTCTAAGCTCGGATTAAGAGTATATTTGGTCGGGCTTGCCTAGCCGTTGGGTTGGGCGTCATCACAACCGGGTTTGGGATCGTGACACTGGAGTAGCAAGCATTTATCATAGAATCTCATATAATATCTTCTAGAGGGGAATGAATAAGGATGTCTACTGCTATGTGTCAGCTTGCCAGGTCTGCCATCAAATGAAAGACTCTAACCATTAACGACAGGGTTGCTCGAGGCTTTGCCTATTCCTTCTATGATATTCGAGGATATCACAATGGACTTCATCACCTATTTGCCTAGCTCAAGGGGGAATCCACTATCATGGCAGTTGTGGATAGGCTTTCAAGGTACATGCACTTTATTGCCCTTCCATCATCCTTTTCGGTACAATATGTGGTTGAAGCCTTTATGATATGAGTCATTTGTCTCCATGGACCTCCCTGATCGATCGTGACTGACCGTGATCCACGTTTTTTATACACCTTCTAGCAAGAATTAAACAGGCTACAAGGCACTGCTTTGTCTATGAGCACTGCATATCATCCTTGAATCGACGGTCAGTCAGAAGCTTTGAACAATATGTTGAGCAATACCTATGATGCTTTGTAGCTGATGCACCAAACAAGTGGGTCGCAATGTTACCATAGGCATAATAGTGGTATAATATAGAGATTCAGTTATCTACTTGTATGACTCCCTTCAAAGTTCTGTACGGGAGGGATCCCCACCACTGTCACAAGGTATATCCTGGGCTGCAGCCCCAATGAATTGGTTGGAGCTTACTTGGTAGATTGGGACAAGATTCTGGTTCTTCTCAAAGCTAATCTAGTGCATTCTCAGAATCGGATGAAGGGGATTTCTGACAAGCAACACAAAGAACTAAGTTTTCAGGTCGGGGATAGAGTATTTGTTAAGCTCAAACCCTATCGACAAAAACATTGTTCACCTTAAAAAACAAACCAAGTTGGGTAGACGCTTCTTTGGATCCTTTAAGGTTCTTAAAGGCATTGGCGAGGTAGCATACAAACTAGAATTACCATAGGAAGCACGCATACATCCTGTATTCCATGTTTCATTGCTCAATCGTTTTATTGGAGAACCTACTCAACAACAAGATTCATGGCAACTCACTGATTTTGTTGATCCTGATTTTGATTCATCTCTAAACCTTAAAGAAAAGGTTTTTTCAGAGGCGGAAGGTATTATTGTGACCAATAGAGCTGACGTGGAGGACACCTTATACGCCATTGTTTATACGCTGACTCAGCCAGGGAGTGCAGTTGTGAAATATAACCAGCGCGTGAAGATTCCATCCAAAAGATAAAAGATTTTGTTGTGAAGGTTAAAGGCCGAAACACGTGAAGGCAGAGCAGGTGGTTATAGCATGAGTAGAGCACAAGATAGTATAAATAAGTTGTCAAGTAATTGTTGTTGTAGGCTATTATGTTGCAGTAAGTTGTGATTCTCATCTTTCAATTCTGTAATTCTCCTCTCATCTCCTATGTATCTTCAACAGTCTTTGTATTGTTCTATTGCTAGTAACTCCTTTTGGTTGTGTTAATATAATCAGTACTTGAAATAATTGTTAATTGCTTTAAACATGCATGGTGCTATAGTTCTTTTGCAAGAGCCTGAATCATGCAATAAAAACATACTGTAATGCACTACCCTGACCAACCTTCTTGTCTTCCTTTATTTTAGACGTACTTACTACTTATGACACAAATTTTGACCAATTGTAGAATTTTTATTTCTTTGCTATACATAATAACACAAATACAATATGTATATCAGAATGTAACCTCTACAAAATGTGTTCATCCAATATTTTGGAATAAATTCCACTTCTAATTTGTTTTTCTGTGTTGTTGGCTAGTAGCTGTCAAATAAAAGCATGAATGGATATTAATGAAACAGAAGATAAGTATAACCTTATTTCATTCCACTCATGCTCCAATCCCAATAGGGTAAATGGAGCTACCACTAGCTATAAGGGCTTCTAGCCGAAACCTAAATGTTAAGTTAGTAAGATTCCAAATACCACTTCATCCAATTGCATTCGTGTCTGGTGCGATATAGACATAAAGATGCACGTCTTAATAGGGAAAAGATATTGCCCTCAGTGTTACTCGAAAGCAGAACGAGTCAAATCCATTCGAGAGAGCTTGGTGGTCGGATCCATCACATATTCTCGTCCTCGTCCTTTGGCTACCACTCATTTGACCTCTCTTGTTTCCGTCCCACCATATGAAGGTAGAGAGCAAAACCAACCCAGCATCGATCCATCACTATCGCGCGAGTGAAGAATGGCAATGCTTCTTGTATAGCTCTTTCGCCGAGTGCACGATCATGACAGGAGTCGAGGAAGAAGCCCTGGCAAACTCCGTGCCAGGAGCCCGCGTTAAGTAGGGTATATAATGATAATGAACAGGAGTAGTTGAAGAGTGAAAGCATAGAAAATTCTATGTTGTATTTATTTAGTATGTGAAATGAATTCTCATATGTGCAATTATCAAGCTGAATTTATTATGTTGAGGAATAGGCAAACGCGAATATAAAGAAGATAAAGAATACCAAATTTTAACGTGAAAAAACCTTAAAATCAAAAGTAAAAACCACGGGATCACAAATATCTAAAAATCTCCACTATAACAATAAGTGGGTAGCAAAAATTTCTCAAATTTTCAACACAACAAGTGTCAAATATGGAGCAGTAATAGAAACAAGAGCAAGAACTAATCAATCGAAGAAAGAGGAGAATTCACAAAAAAACAAAGCTGATGTTCGACACTGGAAATCATAATCTACATGCCACAAATCCAGTATCTATCGTTCAAATCAAAAAATAAGATGTTATGAAAAATTAGTCAAAATTTCAGCCCGATCCAACGGTTGACGAATCGAGAAACGTGATTTGAAGTTGGCAGGTCGGAATAAAATCTGTAGCAAAACAAATACTTTTCTTCTCTCTTCTCTCTTGATCAAAGCTCTCTCAAAAACTACTCTTATGTGCTTAAGTCTTTCAAAGACTTGTATCAATGAATAGAGAATAATTTTCCTAGATTGTCCTATTTATAGATCACGGGTGGTGCTCTCTCCTAAAGCCAAAAACCGCTAAATATAAAAATAAACAATGAATCCAATTCCTAATAGGAATGGAAACCAAAAGTAAATAGGATTAGTCCATTGGGCCTTTGGTTGGACAATATGGGCATGTACCCAATAAACTCCCCCTCCATCCAAGGGGCCAAATATGTCTTCAATAGAGGAACTATTGACAGGCTTCATGCATGCCAATTTTTTGCAAAACGCATGCTTATGTGCAAACTTAACTACAAAGTCCTTGGGCTTATCCATATAAATCTCCTCATTTAAATCACCACGAAGAAAAGCAGTCTTTATATTAGTCAACCTCTAAATCTAGACTTGCAACTAAGCCTAGAACCACACGGATAGAAGACATCTTCACAATATGGGAGAAAATTTTATCAAAGTGAACTCCCTTCTTCTGGCCAAAATATTTAACAACTGACCTCCCCTTGTATCTAGGAGCAGAAGTATGGTTATCTTGCTTTATTCTGAATATCCATTTGTTAGATAAAGCCCTCTTACCTTTCGTCAAATTCACTAACTCATATGTGTCATTCTCATGGAGTGACTTCATCACATCTTCCATGGATTCAATCCACTAATCTTTATGAGTATCTTGCATGGCTTCATTATAGTTCTCAGGTTCTACCATGTCAGTCAAAAGTACATACTCATCAGGAGTATAGCACATAGATTTTTGCTACTTCCGTGTAAATATTCTTTGAGAGGTTTAAGGAGCATTCAAAGTAGATACCTGATCAGGAATTGGTTGCTGATCAACCATAACTTCATCAACTGAAGCATCCATAACATCTATACCATGATGATCATTTTGATCTTGATCACTATCTCCATCATTATCTTGGGTTCCTTCATGTGCAATAAGTACCTTAGCAATAGAAATAGGATTACGATCAACTAAGCTCTCATTACTATGAGAATCTGTCTTCTCAGTTTTGTCAATATATTTAATAGTCTAGTATTCAAAAAATATTGCATCACGACTTCGAATAAGTTTATTGTGAAGTGTATCGTAATAACGATACCTAAACTCATCTTGACCATAACCGATAAAGATGCACTGCTTAGTTTTGACATCCACTTTCGGTCTCTCATATTTAGGAACATGCACACAAGCTTTACACACAAAAACTCTCAGGTGATCATAAGAAACTTCTTTGGCAAACCAAACTCTATCTGGGACATCACCATCCAAAGCAACAACACGAGACAAATTGATAACATAGGCAACAGTGTTAAGTGCTTCCACCGAAAATGTATTTGGAAGTTAGGCCTCTAAAAGCAGGCATCTAACTCTCTCAACTAGACTTCTATTCATCCTCTCTACCAAACCGTTCAATTGAGACGTCTTGGGCGGAGTTTTCTGATGACGAATTCCTTGTTTCTTAAAATAGTTATCAAAGGGACAACAATATTCACCACCATTGTCAGTGCGAATACATTTTAATTTCTTCCACTTCTGTCTCTTAGCTAAAGCCTAAAATTCCTTAAACACGCCAAGTGCTTAATCTATAGATTTCAAAGGATACACCCAAAGCTTACGAGAATGATCATCCATTACAAGAATATTGACTTTCAACGACAAAATTTTAACGAAGGGACATGAGTCCGGTCGTTAAAAATGTATGTATAACGACCAAAATTCTTTTCGGTCGTTAAAGTCTAATTTTTTGTTTATATTTACGAAGGGATGATTTACGGTCTTTAAAAATTAAAATAATCCGGACGCTAAAATATATTATAATTATAAGCAATAAGACAAATAATAAAAATAGGCGCCAGTTTTTCCCTCATTTTTTTTACCTAATCCGCGAACATCCCACAACCCTCAACTATCGTGACCACCACTCCTAGAACAAGAATGTTCTCTCTGTTTTATCAATTGAGAACAAGATAACAACGTACGTTCTCTCTGTTTTATCTCAACAAATTGCAGTTACAAGAATACACACACATAGCTAGCTTTGAGCGATCAAAGATTTGCAAAGAATCACAAGTTGGCTTCTTCTCTACATTCTAGGGTTTTATTTTCCTTCTTGTCAAGGTAATCTGTAAACTTCTATTCAACCTATGGGTTTTACTTATGTATGAATTAACTCTGTGTTTATCAAATACTTGATTTCTTCTTAGAATTACATATCTTTCAAATATATAATTACATCCAAATTTGAAGAGTATTGCTGATAAAAGTTCTTTTTTGTTTGATTGATTTTTGCTCGTATTTATTTTATATGTCAAATATGTGTATTCATCTTGTAAAGAAGATTATATATGTGGATTGAGTTTGATTTTGAAAGAAAGGAGATTCTTTTTAATAGCATAATAGATCATAACATAACAAAGGTCTTCTAGTAGGTAATCAGCAAGAATTCCCCTTTCTTCCATGTTTTTAATGCTTCAAGATGGCAAGTAACCGGTTTCAACACCTGGTTTAATCCATAATATTGTATAGGTCATATTGTCTGTTTAATTTAGTTATAGAAACATGAGCAACTCCAGGACCCTATGTAAACGCGGGATGCTTCGTGCATTGGGTTGCCTTTCTCTTTTTTACTTTGGAGTTTGGAGAAAGGTGGTTTTATTTCGATGTACATGGTTTGATGTGTATGACCAAGAAAAGGAGTTAAAATAGATGAATATGGCTTTGTAAGTGATAACCGCCAGAGATTTCTGAAAACAAATGAGCCTTTTGTATTAGCCAGCCAAGCATCGCAAGTTTTTTATGCTGAGGATCTTTCTAATAAAGGCTGGCATGTTGTACAAAAGGTGCAACCTCGTGATACCTTTGACATTCTGCAAAAGAATATTGATGATTTAGAGGACGAGTTAGATAATTCTTCACAACTAAAAAGGAAAAGAACTCAAGAAGGTTTAGAGTTCTATCACACCTGCTTTTAATTTGTTAACTCCTTTATTATAATAAAAGTTCCATAATAAAACCCATTTGATTTACAGGTTAAGTTGCAGGAAAGGAAAAACGTTTCTAAAACTCTACCAATGGATTTCTTCTTGAATCACTAAACATTTGTTATCTTTAAGTTTTCCTGTGTTATGTTTCTGTTAATTTTATTCATTACTGTTGTCTATTGCCATTTAACTTTTTAGTTTGTTTCCTACACCTTCACGTGTTCATATATGATGAAATTGACATGAATATCTATTAATCAACTAATTTTATTGCTATCAGGCTGACATGGATCCATCAAAATCTCAAAAGTTTGAAATGGTATCATCTTCGAAGACTTTTAAGCATGCATACGTTCCACCTGGTGCCTTAGCAAGTGGACGAGGGAAAAGCTTCAGAGCTTTTGGTTCTATAAGAGTAAACGCTGAACAAAGAAGAGAAATAAGTATATTATTCTCTTAAGTTGTAATTTTTAGTTATTGTCATTGTACTGGATTTTTTTTGACTTAATTGTGACTTACAGGTCCATATGAATATGAAAAGGTCAAACAAGTAAGAGAAAACACTGAACAGAGAACTTTGATGGGCAAAAATAAAAACTATAATGCAGTAGCTTCTAATCAGAATAAGCTAGCTTAGAAGGATTGTCTTGGGCCTCCTGGTTTTGATCTAATATTGGAATATGATGCTTCCTTTTCTGATGAACCTGCTAATTGCCCAGATTTTTGTTCTTCCTCAATACTAGCCTGCTGCCTGTTCTTCCCATAATCCTCCTCATATTCATTCACCAATGCATCAAAGGAATTATAAACTGTACAGTTCTTCAAAGCACTATTCTGCTTTTTTGTTAACTGGAGCTTTTTTATTGCTATTTAACTGTTGTGCATGATTAACTGTTGTCCAGTCCTCACCCTTACTATTTTTCACTCCTTTAGCACTTGATTCGTTGCCCCGAGCAGCCTCCAAACGAGCTGTATGCATAGCCGGTTCGTTTCCAGCTTTACCAACAGGAACCAAAGTAGCTTTAACTTTCAGTTCTTGCACCTCCTTTTGCACAGTAGTACCTCCCAAGTCCGTTGGTTTCTCAATTATGAGGAATCCTATAAAGATACGGATTAATATAGCCGACTCCAACTATCTTGGGATTGAGAGTAGTTGATTGATAGATGTTATGTCTCGATTATCCGATTTCTGATTTTTACGATATGATAGAATGGAAAAAATGGTGCATTTTGTTCCTATTAGAGTTGCAATATAGACATCCATTTTTATTTCTTCTGTTTATATCTTAAAATTGAATGCTCAGTTTATGTTCCACATAGGAACAATACTGCTAGGATTAGAGTTTAGATTGCATTGATGTTAGTTAATGTTGTAATTAGCAAGTTTATAGCATTAAGATTCAGCCTTCTAATAATTTTTGTATCTACTATTTTGTTTCTCAAGTGGATATCTTTCGCTTGAGTGAGAGCTTTTCCGTTAAATTCTTATACTTGGTTGAAAATTCAGAAGTTTTTTTCTCCTTTCAGGAGGCATCGGCTATGTCAAGGAGTGCTATTACAGAGGCTTTGAAAGTGCTAACAGGTATACAATCTCTAGCATTCTCTCTATCATGTTTTTTGGCCTATACTCCCAGTATATGAATGGTATCTTTCTTTCTTATTGTCTCCAGATGTCAGAAATCATCCAGTTCTTATCCACTGCAAGCGCGGAAAGGTGCATTAACTTGATTCGTTTTAACTTGGGTAGCTCTTAGATGTGCAATTTTTCTGCAGTTTTTGGTTTTCTTATCTATGCTTATCTGTTTTGGTACCTATCTATTTTGTTCAATTTGAGCTGATTTGCTTATACAATCCTCATGTCTTTTGCTGCACAGTATTGAACTTATACTCCAGTAGGTGTTCATTTGTCTCTCTCTCGAGCTTCATTTGAATTAGTATTGTTTCATAGTCTGCATTGTTTACAAAATTGAGCTGTTACTCCCTTTTTCCTCTATTTTCGGCATCCAATTATCCAACTTTCTGTTCTAGTGGAGCTTGAAACATTTGGTTTCTCTTTGATGTCTGGATTGCTTGGCTTTCAATAAAAGTGAACGTATGCTTTCTTTGTTGTAGAGTCTATAGATGGACCATGGATTCTGCTTAGATTTTTACAGTTGAGTCATATTTGTATTTTCTTTCGACTACTGATGAACTGAATGTTCTCTTTACTTTGTCCTCCTTAGAGGCGGATGCAGCTTAGTATCGATGCATTCTGCTGAATTCAATATTTTCGACAGGAATCATATATGTGCGTGTGTGTGAAAAAACCACTAAAGATTAGACAGATGGTAAATGCTGTAGCCTTATTAAATACATAATCAATTGTCACACTAGTTGCATTCAATGCAACATTAGTCTCCAATTTTTCATTTTGTCCTACAACTGTTACTGCTGCATGATACTTGGCTGTGGTAACTCGATCAAATTGTGCACCTTCTACCTCTGATTTATCCACTGATTTAACAAGTGTAACAAGTCGATCACTAGTTGCTTTTATAGAAGTAGAAGCCTCCAGATTTGCACCTGCACCAATTCCCTGAGCCAGAGTCCCCTGCTCAAACCCCTGCTCCCTTTCAGCTCGAGCATACTCCAAAACATCAGCCTCAATGCAAACTTTACCACCTGGAGGATCAGCTATTGCTTTTAGCATATCCTTTCCTCTATTGTTTTGATCTAATGCTGCACTATCAGTTATTACATTACCAACCAGTGCAGTACCATTAGTTCGATCACCATCTGTCATTCCATCCTTGGCCTTATTTTGACTTGTAAGGGCTGTAGGTTTCAGACTTTCTTTCACTCCCCTTTGATCCACCTTCTGAGTATTTTTATTAGAATGCCCAAGTGTAAATTCCCCCATACATGCAGCATCCCCTGTAGCAACAGTTGACAGAATGACTGCAACAGAAGCAAGTTTAGCATAAGCTTCCACTATAGGATTGACAATATTAGAAATCCTTGCTAGTGCTATCCTAGCAGGCACATCTCGAGAAGGCTTAGCTGGACCTTTATCTATTTTTGGAACATCACGTACAGTGATATCTCCAGTTACTCCATTCATCCCATTCTCATTGTACTCCCTAAAACTTTGTTGTATTGATTTTTTTTTACTTAATTGTGATTTAGAGGTCCATATGAATATGAAAAGGCCAAAAAAGTAAGAGTAAGCGTTGAACAGAGAAATTCGATTAGCAAAAATAAAAACTATAATGCAGTAGCTTCTAATCAGAATAAGCAAGCTGAGAAAGATAGTCTTGGGCCTCCTGGTTTTGATCCAATATTGGAATCTTATGCTTCCTTCCCTGATGAAGAAGCGATGCAAGACACTCTGAGAAGCAATGCAAGTATATTATTTTCTTAAGTTGTAATCTTTGCTGTTGTTATTGTAGTGATTTTTTTTACTTAATTGTGATTTACAGGTCCATATGAATTTGAAAAGGCCAAACAAGTAAGAGCAAACGCTGAACATAGAACTTTGATGGGCAAAAATAAAAACTATAATACAGGCGCTTCTAATCAGAATAAGCAAACTGAGAAGGATAATCTTGGACCTCCTGGTTTTGATCCAATATTGGAAAAAATAGGTGTAAAAAAGTTGCAGGACTCAAAGCTGCAGAAAAGTTGAGAGTCACTTTTTACAACAATCGATTTGTTGGGAAGCATCATGCCTTATTTTTGAGACACTTAGGTATATTAGTTCGTGACCGTAATATGTGCCCATTGCGCATACACTCATGGTCGGAAATCGAAGAATATAAGCTGGAGCACATGTGGCAATCTGTTACGGTAAGAATTTAAAGCATTACTGTCTTGATTTGCCTTCTCTATTTCTTCTTCACAAATGAAAAGGAAATAATGTGAGCTTACATCATCCATTCAATGGCTGGCTTTACCATATTGAAAGTTCAATTGCAATTTTACAGTCAAGACAGAGATAGGCACTTGTTACTGTTATAGGCATGTATATATTGATGACTTTTCCCTTTTTTTTTTGTGACTAAAACCATGATTCTTCTTGAACCGTATGCTTGAAGTTATTTTCATTTATATTTCGAGTTTAATTCTAAGTGAATGAATAATATAACACAAAGGTTACAAATATGTTAAGATTTTTGTACTATATTAATATTCACTCATGCATATTTGCTGCTTCAAGTTTGGCTAACCTCTCATTTTGACTGTTGCATGTATATTTGTGCATAAGTATCTTTCTTTTGCCTGTCAAATAGAACCAAATATCAACTGATGCTCGCTTCACTTTTTTCTTTAAGGAATGTGGCCTCTTTATAAATTAGAACTCATATAACCATTATGAGCTTTATAATCTCCTGTGATACACATAGTTGGTTAAAATTTTATTTTATTTGAATTTGTTTTGAGTCTCATTATTAATGATACTTGTGAAATAATATAGGACAAATTTGATAGTGATAACATAAATTATCAACGAGATGATGTCTTGAAATACATGAGAAAGTTATAGAATAATTGGAGAGGATCGATGCACAAGAACATAAAGTCTAAGCCATTCCGCTATGCTTTAAGACAGGTGCCAGAGGAGGTAGACGAGAGTGATTAGAAATGGCTGGTCAAAGAGCATTTCTAACTGCAAAATTTAAGGTATGATTTTATAGATATTTATTAACATTGTGTTATATTAAGTGGCTAACCAGAATTTTGGCGGTATATTGTTAATATAGGAGACAAGTACAAGAAACTCAGTCAATAGGTCTAAGTTGAGTATGCCTCATCGTACGGGTAATAAACCAATTAGGGATATCATTTATGAATTGGTGAGTAAATATTATAATTCTATTAAGAAACCTCGTCTTTGTTACAAAAATTTCTTTGACTTGTTTATTGTAATGTGAAGGGAGGTAAAGATGGTAATCCACCAGATATGGCAACTATTTTTTTTTAGACTCGTAAGAAGGACAACAAGCTTGTCGAACCTGAAACCAGTGAGAAATATGTATGTTTACTGATAGATTTCAATTTATATTATTTATTTATTGTGTTGTATTATTTTAATTAAATAATTTCTTATTTTACAAGATAAAATCAAAGAATTGCAATCTGAATTGTCTCTTACAAACATTGAGGTTGTAGAAAGGTGTTTCGGACCTCAACAAAAGAGTCATGTAGTTGGATTTGGTGGTGGGATAACCACTAAGGAGTTGAAAGGTGATAACTCCTCTAAAGTTGCATTGTTGGAATAGCT
The DNA here is from genome assembly GCA_026770625.1 of Nicotiana glauca. Classification (NCBI taxonomy): domain Eukaryota; kingdom Viridiplantae; phylum Streptophyta; class Magnoliopsida; order Solanales; family Solanaceae; genus Nicotiana; species Nicotiana glauca. The sequence continues at coordinate 20,076 of MU742450.1, forward strand.
GACTGCTACTGTAAAAGAAAATGAATCTCTAAAAGGACTTTTGGAAGGTATAGAGAGAAAATATGATGAGCTAGGGAGTAAATACGCACAACTTGCAATGATAGTGTTTGATCAGCCTTCATCACCACCTTCAAGTGATCAATAGATTGAATCATATAACGGGTTAGTACATTGAAAATCCTATTTTACTCTAACATGCCATGCTAGTTGTCATTTTCCATCTCACCTTATTCATCCTCTTCTACTTGATAAGCCCAAATCTTATAATTGCACAAAAACTCACTTGTAACAGTTAATTGCTCCTTAGAAACCGACATCTTATTTGTAGAATTTGCTTGAGATATTGAGGCCGTACCCAAACCAAGGAAAAGTTAAAATCCGTTATTTTGGAATTACTCAATGGCAAAGTAAGGAAACACAATATTTTTAAGAAATAAACCTCTACTGGCCATGCATCAGATTCTTTCAAGTTGACATTTGTTTCAAGTTGTTTGAACTTGGGGTAAATGAAAACGCTAGGTGCATAGAAGAACCTGGAAAATATGATGGTCAGACATAAAACTAATCCAAAACAAATTAATGTATCTGAACTAACTTGACAAATAAAGATAATTGGTAATGAATCAACTCCTGGTACTTTTAAACTTGAATTTTTGACATTAGAAAACCGGAAAAAAACATCAAACCAAGATAATGTCCTTTAATGTTGGTTAGTCCCTGTAGATATTAGTTGCTACCCCAAATCACCTTGTTCCCCGAACAAAATCTCTTGTGCCGATGTGCAAGTTGTCCAAGCTCCAGAACTAAAGAACCTGTTTTTCTAGTTTTGTTTGTCATAATTGATTTAGTGTTCTTGTAATTTCATTTTAGAAGTATCATTTTTTGGATTGTTCATTTATTTTTTATAATGTCCTTTTTAAATTGATTGTCGTTCTGGTATTCGTGATGTCTATTGATAGAAACATAGTGAATGTGGATAGAGACAGCAGTCCTAGTGGCTAAGAGTGATTCATTTAGTTCTTGTCCCTTATGCACAGGCTGGGACATTGCTGCTACTGTGTCTGCTGCCCACGTATCAATCTAATTCACATTAGCAGCTTCTAATCCATCAGTTCGTGCACTAGTACTATCACGAGCAGCAGATGCTTTAACTACTGCACCTACTTCAATAACTTCTCCTTCCTTAGTAGTCTGATCTACCCTTTTAATACCTGCTAGTTTTTTCACTGATGCAATAGGTGTAATATTCATTTCCATTAACTTCATGATCTATATTCTACCATCTAATTCATTAATGTGCTGGCTCTTTTGTTCTATGATTTGCTCTGACCCCAAGTTAGATTCACACCGTTTCAAAGATATTCTTGATGAAGCAATTGCTGCAGGTACAATTTAGCTTCAGTTAGATGAGCTTCTATGAGAAATTGTGTGTTCATGACACTGTTAATCACATTAAAACCATTTCTGATCCCCAACTTAGTCGATATTGATTTAGATTTCATGGATCTGTTTCATGTTACAATCTCTGACAATTTCTAACATGGGCTGGACATTTTCCAAGTTCTGATCATTTTTCCTTTTGCGAACTGCTTTGCCACCTGGTTGCTGCTTTCCAGTTACATAATTACATCTTTTAGTATTGTTACATGGTGATGTTGGAACAAATATTAACGTCCCTAGATGCAGCTTGATCCACAGTTGCATTCAATGCAACAATAACCTCCGAATTTGAACCTACAGTAGCTGAAACTTTTATAGATGCTTCAACATGTCCTGCCCCTGCTACTCTTTGTTGATTATTACCAGTGTTTGCTTTATTCAAAACGTCCTCTTGTATATTTATTCTAGATCCTGAGACAGTCATATCACCTTGTCGATTATGCCTAGAATTAGCACTGTTTACAGCCTTATAAAGCCTTGCCAAGGCTGTAGTAGTAGGAACATCATTTGTAGGTTTTGATTATGCTAATCATGCAACCTCCAAATGCAAGATTTGTCAACGTCTGAAAACAAAACAAAGGTCAGCAACAGTGATCCTGAAATCGCCATTTAATCAAAAGTCACTCGAATTTGCTCGAGTTTTCCTTCAAAATAGTACGTCTATGATGTTCGTTGTAATTACTAAACTCGATCAACAGTACATTAATAAAATCAGCAACTGACATTGAATAGTATGGTCAAGTGACTGATCTCAAACAAATAAGAAGAAATGAACCTCTTTTGGAGGATCTTACTGCCTGTGGAATCAGGATATGAAAAGTATGCCATTTATGGTAGTTCCTTTTAGCTTATCTCTCCTTATCTTGTAGAATCTATTTCGAATTCTGTCTCGCTAAAAGATATGCATGCATCAAAAGTTTAAAAGCTACAACTCTCAGTAACCAAGAAATGTGAGTAACTTGTTATGATTGGACTTGGACATTTTTCTAAGAAAGAATTCAGAAGCTACACTCATTGCTGAAATTATCTACTTCTATACAAACATTGGCTTTCTCTCGTTACCAATCCAAAATTTTCTGTCCTTTGTCACCCTAATCCAAATCCTGCTGTAGGCCTTTTCTTACCCTCTACTTCTATTTTAAAACCCAAGTTTGATTATGTCCATTTTGATAGCCAAAATCCCACAAATCCACCATTCAAGAAACTCAAATTTACTAAGGACTCTTCTGGCATTACTATTCTACAATCTTGTAATAGACTATTAATTTGTTGCAGTAACCAAATTCGTCAACCTATAAATTACTATGTTTACAACCCTACTACAAAATATTACACAACACTTTCAACCCTACTACTTCACCACCTTTGAAACATTACCTACTGGATTAACTGGACCTCTATTATTTTCAATTTTTGCGACCTGCTGCTGCCCAATGTTTCCATCAACAAACAGGAAAGTACAAAAAAGAAACAACTTCTAAATGCTTTCCTGCTAGATTTTCTTTATCAATTTACACATAGTTGAGCTCATAGGAAATATGTACAAAGGACTTAAAAAGTTAGCTGAAACATAGAGCTCTGACTTTTATAAGCAGAGATCATTTTGTCAAAAGGGCTCATAAGGCAGAGGAAGACTCGACTGCAAATCGATCTTCAGTATTTGAGTTTGGTGATGATAATTTTGCTTTTGGTTCTTGGGAACACAGAGAGATAGTAAGTCGAGATGGACACATGAAGCAGTGGTGCTTAATTTAATAGGTTTCAAACCTGCTGGTTTTTAACTTCAAGTGCAGCAGTGGTGCTTAATTTAATTGTTTGTGTTTTATGTAACTGTTGCATAACCACTCCTATTCTAAAATACACTCAATCTTGAAATTATCTAATAATGTGGTTTAATTCTTTTTGTTATCACTGCTTCGTGTATTCATACTTGGATGCTTAATTGACTTGAACACATATTACTATGTTGTAATTTTACACCAATTTTCTATAATCTACTTAAATATCTTCATTCCACAGGATGCTTGGAGGACAACACTTCTAAGAGTGAAGGAAAAATTGAAGGCTAAGGAGCTCGAGGAAGATGATCGAGGAAGATGATCTTACTTAATTTGTTCCCCTTTGACCTCTTGTAAACTACTAGTACATCCTTTATGTGATTTTATTTGTACTTCTTTCAAATATGATACTTTAGTTCTTTGTATTAACAAGATATCAAGTATTTGGTTTATTTTCGAATGTTGTTGAGCGTGTATGAAAACATATAAATAATTATTACTATTCATGTAATTTAAATTTTCATTATATTTATTATATTTTCATATTAGCAAAGAAAAATCTGGTCATTAAAACTCTTTAAGGACAGGTTTATCAAATAGATAAAGGACTATTAACGAAGAGAATTTTGGTTGTTAAAAGAACTATACAATTAACGAAGGGAATATCGGTCTCTAAAACCACATGAATTGACTTAATACATTGTTGTCATTAAAGACTTTTAATGACCGGATAATAAATTATCGAGGGGAAAATCTTGTCGCTAAAAAGCATATTTAACGACCGAAAATTATGCTGTCGCTAAAGATCCTTTAACGACCGGATTGTAAACCAGTCGTTAACTTTTAACGACCTGTGACGACCGGATTTTTTCCGATCGCTAATAACTTATAACGACCGAAATTGGACTTTCAACGACCAAATTTCCCCTTGATAAAGCCCCATTTTCTTTAGTGATCAATGAAGGTCACAAAGTGAAGTGCACCACCTTTTGACATGATTTTAAAGGGACCACACAAATCAGAGTATACTAGCTCCAATAAATCGGGCATTCTTGAGGGACGATGGCTATGAAAGGAAAACCTTTTCTATTTTCCAGCTAAATAATCGATACACCTTTTTAGCTTTGCTTATTTCAATCCAGAAAGCAAACTTTTCTTAGCCAAATGCGTAATCCTCCTATCGCTCATATAACTCGATCTTCTGTGCCACAATTCTGATAAAGTATCACTTTCCACCAAATTTATTGAGTCATTAAGAATAGATCACTGCGTCACATATAAATAAACAGACATAACTCCTCGAGCCACTTCTAACGAGCCCTTAGTGAGCTTCCATTGGCCATTAAAGAGTGCATTATGGTAACCTTCATCATCTCATCTTCCTACGGAGATCAAATTGAAAGGAAAGTCGGCAGCATACTTGACATCTTGAGGAACTAACATTGAACCATTATTAGTTTTCAAACAAATGGTGCCAATACCGAACACCTTAACTTCACTAGCATTGCCCATCTTTAACACTCCGGAATCAACAAGAGTACAAGATAAGAAAAAATCTTTTCTTGGTGTGACATGTGAGGTAGCTCCAGAATCTACTATCCAGCTCGTCTCATGGATACCAAATTGATGATTTTTTCATCATAAATAAAAAAGAAGGTCATGTCGAACAATAGAAGCAACATTGGTCTCATTATTTTCAACTTTCTTTCCTTCTCTAATATCTTTCCATAACTTGTGGCAAAATCTTTTGATATGTCCTTTCTGTCCACAGTGGTTGCATGTAATATTATGGTATTTGTACCTTGACTTCTACTTTTAGCTCTATTCCTTGAGCCTCTTATTCTATCTCTCCCCCGGTACTTTGTAACCAAGATATCTGCTTGTGAGGACGAACCTTGAGATTTTTTCCTTACCTCCTTATTCAATAACCACTCTTGGCATATTCCATGGTCACCTTACCTCCAAGAGCTAAATTTGTCAAAGAAATATGAAGAGTTTCCCAAGAGTTTGGTAAAGTATTAAGAAGCCAAAGTCCTTGTATCTTATCATCAAAATTAACTTCCATTCCAGACAGCAGATCAATGACACCCTAAAAATCATTTATGTGATTAAGGATATGGCTGCCTTCCTTGTATTTAAAGGTTGTCAACTACTTTAGTGGGAACAACATGTTGTTCTCAGTTTTTGAAGCACAAAGAGTCTCTAGCTTTTTCCACAATGATGTCGCATGTGTCTCGTTCACAATATAGATGGAAACATTATCTTCACCCTATTGTCGTATATATTCACATACTTGTTGGTGCTCAAAATTCCAATCTTCATCAGATACACTCTCAGGTTTATGAGCTACAAAAATGGGTATATGCATCTTCTTAACGAATAACATGTCTTTTATATTGCTTCTCCAAACATTGTAATTTCTACCATTTAAACACACCATCTTGCTCATATTCGCCTCCATTTCGTAATAACCTGGATAAATAACCAAGGCTCTGATACCACTGTAAGGAAAATATGAATATAAATAACACCAAATTTTAACATGGAAAACTCTTCAAATCGAAGGTAAAAACCACGGGATCACAAAGATCCAAAAAGCTCCACTATAATAATTGTTGGGATACACTATTAACCATACGGTTTAGACATAGTATTATATTTTATTCTTTATGGAACAATTGTTTATTTAATTTATTCAATTCAGTAATGTACTATTTTAAATAGATTATTTGTTACATGTGTATCCTATTAGTTATGTAGTAGACAATTTAGTGTACTGAGTCTTACCTCATGCACAGAAGATTAAATTGTTGGTTCTCATAATTAAGAAAAATATGTTCACAATCAATGATATTGGTGGACAAAATATCTTGATGATTGTAGCACAAGATTATAGTATAATTTATCTTGATTATGGGAGTAGTTTTACTCCAACTTCTTGTGCTAGTATACTCAGTGTATATTGAATGGACCATGTAGAAAAAAAATGTTTTTGTACTAAACATATAAAATATTTTCTCTAATTCACTAAATGAGCTTATACTCCTAATCTTGATATAATTATTACAATCAATGTAATTTGTTTATTGTTTTAATTTATTAAAAGGTACGACTCTATTTAGCATTAGTGTATGCCTAATTGATTGTACAATAACAAATGATATTTGTAAATAATAATTAGTTAATAGAATCTATGACTCAGTTTTGAATTTGATGACACCCCTTTATGCAAGCTTATAAGTTTTCGTGTGTGTCACGACCCCAATCTCGGTCGTGATGGCGCCCTACAATATTTGCTAGGCAAGCCCGACCAATTAACACTCACAACCCAATCACTCAACCCATTACCGATTAATAGTATTAAATTATAGTTTAACAAGTCTTCCAACCAGATAATTTAAATAGAAATAGTATGGAAATAATAGCATATCTAACATCTCCCAAAAGATCTGGAGTCATGAGTCTAGAACCTCTAAATAAAACAGAGTAGTAAATCCACAACAGTACAGAAGTATAGAATACAGAAAGATAAAAGGGTTAGTGGGAGGAGTCGGGTCCTGCGGACGTCAGGCAGCTACCTCGACAACTCCTGAGAAATCTGGAAAACAGCAGCAACAGCTCAACTAAGCCTCTAGAACACCTGAATCTGCACACATGGTGCAGGGAGTACAGTGAGTACTCCAACTCAGTGAGTAATAGACATATATAATGACTGAAGGTGAGAATACACGAAATACCACAATGTAAAGCTACAGCCAACAGTTTAACACAATTAACAGTAAAAACGACAACAAAACAATGATAGGCAAATATCAATGTATGAATGCAATGCAATGCACATGACCGCTGTGGCACGCCACCCGATCCATTTGGGTACCCGCGCTCACTGTGGGGGTTCAGACACCGGAGGGGCTCCTACAGCCCAAGCGCAATATCATCGTATTATCACTCCAGCATGCAGCCCGATCCACACTCAGTCCAGAATATGCATGTGAGCCACACGGGCAGAGTCAAGTTAAAGTTCTCAGTTCCAGACATTAGGAAATATAGTTTAAGTTTTAAAACCTTAGAATTATGACTAAACATTTCGAAACAGTGTTTAACTCAGGACTGAAATCATATAACATGCTAAGTATCATGGAAGCAGTGATAATAATCCCTAAATGATTCAAATAATCGACACACAGCCCAAATATATTCATAAAAATCCAAGCAGGATGTTTACTAATCAATCTCTAGTCAAGGACACACTATGAACATCACTCGGGACGGACTAAGTCATAGTCCCCAATCACAAACGACCCCGCACTCATCATAGAGTACGTGTCTCGCCTCCATATAGCGTCACAGTGCGATATACCAGGGTTTCAAACCCTCAGGTCATCATCTACATCTATTGCTCATCTCAAACCGACCACAAGTCTAGTCCGCTATGCCTTTTCCTCTCGAATCAACCTCCTCGTATGCCGAATATGATCAAAACCACAATTAATGCGTTACAATAGGCTAATGGAACATAACCCAATCGAAAGAACTCGAAAAACACCAAAAATCACGAAGTTGGCAGAACCCAAGCCCCGGGACCACTTCTCAATAAATTCCAAAATTCACATCACCGGATTCCTCGTCTCCCCACGAATCCTTACATATAAAATTTACCAAAATCGGAGTCCAAATGCCCTTTCAAATTCCAAAATTTTCATTTCAAAAACCAAGCCCTAGTTCTTCAAATTTTCACCCAATTTTCCAAGAATTAAAGGTAGATTCTTACTTAATATGACGTTTCTACGTCACGAGTGCAAGGCCCGAAATTTTGTGCTTGAAACCTAGTAGCTCATAGTGTCAAGGTCCGAATATTGTGTTAGGAATGTGTAGAATTCTTTGGTGGTGATCTAAGCTTTAAAAATCAAAAGAATAAATTTTTCCAGAAAATTGTCATTTCTGCGGTCAAGAATGCGATCGCAGATCAGCTATGCGGACCGCATTCCTACCGCAGAGTGTAACAGAAATTTGTCAAAAAATTGAAGTCAAAATGCGGTCAATTCTGCGGCGCATTATGCGACCGCAGAACATGAATGCGGACCGCATTCTTGTCGCAGATCGTGTTAGAACATTTATATTTTGGAGCAATTCTGCGGTCCATTATGCGGACCGCATGTTAACTCTGCGATCGCAGATGCGACCGCAGACCCGACTCGGCCCAGATTTTCTAATTTTTTTAACCCGATCTCTTCTTCAATAAAACACCCCAACACTTTATTTTTACATATTTTCTGAGCAAAATAAGAGAGAGGGAGGAGAGATTCTTGAGGGAAAAACCTATCCTCTTCAAAGGTTGTTCTTCTAATGGCTTGGTCCGGAAGATTCTAAAGCAAGTGTCTTCTTCCCTAAATTCTAAAGGTAAAATCCCTAACCCTTTTTTTCCTTGATTTTCAGATTTTAAAGGAAAGAAAGATTTTCATGCATTAACTCTTGAAAATGGAAGTTAGACACTCATGCAT